>CM021109.1:128718631-128750838 GCA_007115665.2 Sequoiadendron giganteum | reverse complement strand
CAATTGACTTACCTTGTGTATACTTCCACATTTTGTATACACATATATATGAAATACATTTTAAGGAAGTGAAATAAAATATCATTTCTCAATCCTTTATTATGGAGGTGCATACCACTCCCTGAAGCTTTCATTGAGGTATTTTGTCAAACAATTATATTCCATGTTGATCATTGTTTGTTTGTCATTATAACCTTAGGTTGTCATCAAAATGGAAGCATGGACAAAGAATTTGAATTGTGATGCAACCAAGTGAGGTCCTGCAACACAACTGAACACAAAAAATCAACCAACAACAATAATTCACAAGTCACAATTCTCAAAACTCTTCCTTGTACCATTGCCAGCTCATTCAATCGGGTATTTCTTCTCAATAGGATTATTTCAGACCAATAATTGAACCATTTCAAGGACCCTTCAGGGTACACAATCACATGCCAACAAACTGTAATTGGTTACTTTGTAACAACTTTCTCAAATTAGGCTTTCTATGCCAACTAGGCCTCAAATTAGGATACTTCAGGAAAGAAACTTATCTTGAAACTCGACCAAAACCTCCAAACACATGTGGGAAGAAATTTATATGTATTCAAACCAAATAATTCACAATTAATTCTCAGAAATTCATCCACCAAGATGCCAAAACCCAAAACCCTCTTTTTAAGGCAAATAACCTAGGGCTTATTGGAGAACACACTTCCCAACCTTATAAAAAATTTCCACCACCTCAAATAGGTCTAAAATGGCCCAACAAAACCTCTCAAATTCACTTGAAAAAAACCAAATTTCCCATGTACACACTCAACATTCCCACACCTTTTTAGTGATTTTGAAGAACCATTCCTCAAGTTAGAGTGGCCACAGTAAGAGGAATGGGTCAAAACACCATTTTAAATGAATGTCAAACCTTAAAACAAAACCCTCAACTTTCATGCAAATAACTTAGGGTTTATTGAAAGTTTTGACAACTAGGCTTAACAGACCTCACCAATACCAACAACACTTCAAAAATTCCTTGCACAATCTCAAACAACCATTACATGGAAGGTTCCTTCAACATTTCATCAAAAACCTTCTTTAACACCCCATTTACACAAGGAAACCAATGTAATTCTACCTCTCTTGTAATCATGGCATGCCCCTGCACCACCTTTGTCTATGCTAGAAATAGTCTTCTACAAGATGATTGTAAGTATTTTTTATGAAGCTTTGAATGACATATATTTCGGTAATTTGAATGGATAAATATTTTAGGAACTAATATCCATCTCATTGCCATGCTAAAGGTAAAATTATCCGCCATGCCGAAGAAATGAAGAAGGAATAAACTAATAGACGAAGAGTATGAAACCTTTAAAGAAAATGAGAGAGAACGGTTGAGGGCATATCGTGAAAAGAAGAAATTGGGTACTGTTGATGAAAACATGCCAACTGAAGAGGAACCTCAACCATAAAAAAAAGAACAAGATTTGGTAGCACAAAGGGCATGAATGCAAAAGCATCATGGTAAGATAGATTTAGATACCATAGTTGGAGACACACCCTCTACAGAAAGTTAATACGAAGGGACACCATTAAGCACAAGTGAATATGGAGGGACACTAGCTATCACAAGTGAATATGGAGGGACACCATCTATTGCAAGTGTATATGGTTGGACACCATCGAGTGCATCTCAAGCTGAGAGTACATCATCACTCGGATTTGATGAAGAAGGTGTGCCATCATCCCCATGAGAACCTCAAGGTATGTCTTCTACTCCACCATCAATCGAAGTTACACAATATAGCCCACCTCAATTAAATATTGATGAAATTCATAATGTTGAGATGTATGTACCTAGGAGAAAACCACCAAGAATTTTGCGTAGAAAGCCAAAGTATTTGATTAATATTGATGAGGATATTTTTCAGCACATGGAAGGTAATATTCCAGCATGCACTTGTAGAAGATATGTTGGTAAGATTTGGAAATTGTACTTTGAAAGGCTAAGTGACACTGCAAGATGTCAACTATTCATTGAAATGATGCAGGGTATAAAGTATAGAGACATCATGAAGACTCTTAGGCTGAGAACATCAAATGCATCGAGTGAAAACACTATTGTGAAGAATCTGATGGATGCATATGAGAGTGTGGGTAAGACCTCACACTCAAAGGATAGTAATGTCACATGAAGTGCTATTACATTGAATTTGGTAAGCAGTCAGAAAAAGAGAGCTCATCTCATTAGAAATATGAGTGAAAACAAGAGAATTAGTAGAAAAACTTTATCAAAAACTATGCAAAGGAGACAAAGAATTGAGGGCATCGATTCAAATGAATTATGGGCATTCTCGGGGAGACTGCCACAAAAAGATAAAAAAGTTGTTGAATTATTGAGAACACTTATTGAAGAGTATTGGAACAATAACACAAGTCGATCTCTAAATCAAAGGGATGTGGTAAGAAGGAGAATCGGTAGTCGGAACCATGAGCCACATCCAAAGCATTTTTTGGATACGACTCAAACCCAATTTATTCATAAATTTGAAATGGATTATCCTCAAATCAATATTTGTCAAAGATTTTTTTGAAATGATTAAACCTTTTTATGTCAAGATAAATCACACATGCACTACTTTTTTTTGTAGAATACATATTGAATTCTCTAACCATTATGATGTTTATTGTTCTATATGTTGTGATTTTCATACTAACAATGTTCTGCAGGATTGTCGCATAGAAGCCCCACCAAAATCTTCAAGAGAGTTATGATAAAAAAAAAATGTGAAATAGAGGATGGCTAAATATTCTACAAGATAATATGCTTGGATGGTTCATTCGAGTGTTGTAGTGGCTTGCATCGTATGCCAGTATGTCAACATATGGAGATCACAGATGAGGTGGGGCATAAACTAGTAGAGTTTGGGAAGTATGAAATGGTGGAATACACTACAAAAGATGGGTCTCAAGAAAAAAAATGTGATTTGGTTATTCAGAAGATTCCAATGTATCATTTTATGTCCATGTTTCATGACAATATAGTGTATGAGTATGCAAGGCATACCCAAAGAGCCCGATGGCTAGATACACAATTCAAGCTATGCAAGGACACCTTTCTAGTTGGAAGCATAGTATCAGTGGTTGAATTTGAAATTAACTACACTCTATAGCCACAACGTGAGGTGTAGCCATAGTATTACAACTCCACATAGGTTTCGATATTTGTGCAAATAGCATTCATTCATGCAGCTAATAGTTTAGAGGACCAAAGGAAGGTATTGAGGGAGTATCACTTTTACATTAGTAACACACATTCTCCAAAGTTCGTGCAAGGTTGCTTCCAGATGTTCTACAGTGATTTGGCTTAGAGGGGCATATCATACAATTGACATATAATATGGTTGGATAACTATGCAGCAAAGTTCAAGAACTCGCACATGTTCTACTGGTTGAGCAAGATGCATGTCATTATAGGTGTACATCATATGTGGAACTTTTGTGAGGCTAGGCATGGAAAGGGGGATCATGATGGTGCATGAGCATGCATTAAAAGAGCATTAGCATGAGAAGAGTTAAAGTATAGAGACAGTGCAAAGTTGAAATATTCAAGATTAATTTTTGAGTGGTATAATGCTTTGATGGGTCCAGGTAATGAAGGTATGTCTTTAGTTCATAGGTATTTTTGGTTTATGGATGATACTAACATTGCACCATATGAGGACTATTGTACACTAACAAGATCGAGTGAGCTACACTCTTTCCTTAGCTCAAATGCAGGTTCATGGAGTATTAATATGGGAAAGATGCCATGCTTTTATTCTTCATATACAATGCAAGCCTTGAATGATTGTGAGTCAAGGGAGTGGGTTGAAAAAAGGTTGACAAGTTATCTCTATCCACTTCATACGTATCGCCCTCCGACGATATTGGAATTAACACAGATGGAATCATCGATCGACTTTGACCATGCATCAAATCTAGTTCAATCAGGTAATATATCTTCTTTCTTATATTTTTAAATTCCATATTGTTATATTACTTTGTAGTGTATTCATAATGTTGACTAAATTCAAGAAATTTTTTGCACATATCAATGCAGGGAAAGTTTATGTAGTTATTACAAATGAAGACAATGAAGAGCGAACAAAACATTACTTGTGTCATTTTGTTGAGGCCAAAAATAAATTGGAGGCCCCAGTTATAGATGGAGAAAACATCGAATACCCTACAAGCTTGGTTTTTTTTACTGGAACATGGGTTAGAAGGTACCCACATAAGAGTGTTAAACATTGGTTGTTCCAAGACTTTGACACACATTGTAAGATTATTCATTACTCGAACCTTGTCATGGCATGCAATGTTTGTTTGACCAAATATCGGGTTAGACCTTTGAACAAGGTCTTGTGGAAGGTCCATGAGTCTGACCACGAAGCAATACTTGACACAATAAAGAGTAGAGCAAACCCGAATGGTTCATTGGATTAATTTTTAAGTATTCACATAGGTTCTTATTAATTTATAATTGTATGCACATTCATTTTTTTGATGGAAATGCTATCATCTTCTTTTAATTTGCTTATTTGTAAGTAACCTACTATAAATTAATTGGTGTCCCCTTGTAGAAAATACAAATTTATGAGCCATCCAAGAGAATGTCAGCTAGAAAAGAAATGTAACATCCTTATTTTGATGATCTTGAAAAATCTCAATCATGTTTTTAAGCCATTAAAAAAGTGTGTGCAAAGCTTGGTGAGGGAATTTCAAGTTATTCATTTGAATTTAACTTTATCATGAGAAGCTATGATGCATAAATTATAAGAGCATCCCAAATTTCAACTTACTCTATTCATGAGAGGTGTTGTGTGCAATACGTATGTTGGAATTCCCAGTGAAGATGTATGACTAGGAGTGACTAAGTTGTGAGACCTACATGCCTATCTGTAAGTTCTTTCCATCTATTTTAATTTCATTTCCATTTTGGATGCTCTTTCTTTTTCTCTTTTATTTTGTGTATTTGTAAGTAAACTACTAAAAATTGATTGGTCTCTTGTTGCAGAAAATGTTGATTTATGAGCCATCAAAGAGAATTTCAACCAAAAAAGAAATGAAACATCTTTATTTTGATGATCTTGACAAATATCAATTATAATTTAAAGCCATTATAAAAGAGTGTGTGAAGCTTAGCGAGGGAATCTCAAGTTACTCAATTGAAGTTAACCTCATAATGAGCACCTATGATGTAGACATTTAAAGAGAATATCGAATGTATGAGTGACATTGTAAAAGATCTATAAGAATTAATTACCTAAGGCATTGTAATGAGATTTAATTGTAATGAGATTTACTCAAATACTATAATTTTGGAGTTCATGTTTGGTGTAGTAACACCTTTTTCTCTAAATGCCTTCAATAGGAAAATTTGCAAAAGTTGAGTTTTGAAATGTAAACAATGTGAAAAAGGTCATGTGAAGGTCATATCTAATGTATTAAAAGTCTGAAAGAGGTCATTAGGTGATTAGAGAAGTGATATAAAGAATGTAAGGTCGAGAAAAACAAAGATCTGTTGCATTCTTGAAGATTTGCAATCAATAAAGTCCCTATTTTAGTGATTTTATGAGTTTTTTCAATTGTTCATTAACTTGTACAGCCTGTATAGTAGTATAAGGCCTTGAATCTTGTTTTTTAAGGTAGAATAGTGAAGTATCTTTCATTTGAATCTATTTAGGAGGGTATCCATTTAGTTTATCATTACCTTGAACTAATTTTTCTCAACTTGATCTATAAATCCTCACGATTGGGGTTTTGAGAGTCTAGCTAACCAATAATGACTAGTCCACCGAATTTGATAGTTTAGATCAGTGGAGTAAGTTAGTCTTAGGATGCTTTAGGTGTGTGTGTTTATCTATGCAGGGGAGTTCAAGAAACAAAGTTGGAGTTGTTGCTACAGGGTGTTATGATGAATTTCCAAGTGAAAAGTGTGGCTCCATGTGGTGTTTTGAGGAAAACTTCTCAAATGACTTCACAAACAAATGACTAATCTAGATAGCTATTATTGAGTTACAACACATACTTCAAAATAACTAGTGATTGTCTTGGAACATGTGCATCAAAAATTACCTTTTTCACTATCCTCATTAGGCTAACTAGGCCTAATTTACAAAGGAACATACCTTTAAACATTAAGCAAGCTCCTGAAATTGTTGGGGCATAAATTCTCAATAGAAACTCACTCCACTATGACAAACCACAAAACCACTATTTTATGCTAGTATGAGGGGGGTTTATTGAAAAGAATGGTTCCATACCTTACCAGAACATGCTACCACCTCATACCTTCTTAAAATCACCTGCACAAACTCAAAATACAATCACCCAACCTCTACATGCAGTATTTTATCAAACCCTAGGGTGAAACCTCATTTTTCATGCCCTTTTACATCAAAATTTATAGGGGCAGCAACACAAACCCCATAAAACTTATTCCCTTTCACCAAATAAGTACCCTAACATAAAAATGGGTTTCTAAATATGTATTTGGTCTAAGGAAACACACAGATATTGCAAAAGAGAACACAATCACCCTGTACGGAACCGTACAGTTCAAGGAAACATCAAAGTTTTGGTAAAAATATAGAAAAATGCAAGGAAATAATGAATTTTATTGATCTTATTCTAAGTACATGGTACATTTATGTTAGGTATGGTTAATTTAAGCTAGGCATGGTCCTGTTTCACACCCAAACACATAGAATCACTCTGAGGTACGTTCAACCAGATCGATCCTTACAGAGTCCAAAGTGCTAAATGGTTGCAAACTTAACATGTTTTTACTCAGATACCCTGATTCTTAGAAAATTCTTGTCTAATCCTAAACAATTGCATTGGGCCCCTCTAAAAAAACCTCTCTCAGTTTTGGCTATCTCGAAGTGGTTTTCCTATGGTGGCAGATTTTCACTTGATGGAAAAAGTGTCAAATGCAAGCAATGCAAAGTTGCAAAGTGGTGCAAATTTCGTTCTGCAACTCATGTGACCAAACAGATTATTCCAATGCATTCGAATAGGTATGTTTATGCTAGGCATGGTCCTCTTTCACACCCAAACACGTAGAATCGCTCTGAGGTACGTTCAATTGGATCGATCCCTTAAGAGTCCAAAGTGTTAAATGATTGTAAACTTCAACATGTTGTTACTCGGATACTGTGATACATAGAAAATTTTCGTTTGATCCTACAAGATTGTGTTGGGCCCCTCTACAAAAAAAATCTCTTAGTTTTGGCTATCTCGAAGTGGTTTTCTTGTGGCGGCGGATTTTTAGTTGATGGAAAAAGTGTCAAATGCAAGTAGTGAAAAGTTGCAAAGTGGTACAACTTTCATTCTGCAACTTGTGTGACCAAGCAGATTGTTCCAACATGTCTTAATAGTTATGTTTATGCTAGGCATGGTCCTCTTTCACACCCAAACACACAGAATCTCTTTGAGGTACGTTCAATCAGATTGATCCCTTAAGAGTCCAAAGTGCTAGATGGCGACAAACTTCAACATGTTGTTACTCAAAGACTGTGATTCTTAGAAACTTCTCGTCTAATCCTACAGGATCGCGTTGTGCCCCTCTACAAAAATTCTCTCAGTTTTGGCTATCTTGGAGTGGTTTTCTCATGGCAGCGGATTTTCACTTGATGGAAAAAGTGTCAAATGCAAGCAGTGCAAAATTGCAAAGTCGTGCAACTTTCATTCTGCAAATCATGTTACCAAGTGAACTATTCTAACACATCCTGATAGGTATGTTTACACTAGGCATGGTCATCTTTTGCACCCAAAAACATGGAATATCTCTAAGGTACATTCAACCAGATCGATCCCTTAAGAGCCCAAAGTGTTAAATAGCTGCAAAATTTAGGATGTTTCTACTCAGATAATGTGAGCTTAGAAACTTCTCAAAGGATCCTACAGGATCCTTTTGGGCCCCTCTACAAAAACCTCTCACAGTTTTGGCTATCTCGGAGTGGTTTTCCCATGGCGGTGGATTTTCACTTGCTAGAAAAAGTGTCCAATGCAAGTAGTGCAAAGTTGCAAAGTGGTGCAACTTTTGTTCTGCAACTCGTGTGACCAATCAGACTGTTCCAACACATCTGAATAGGTATGTTTACAATAGGAATGGTCCTCTTTTGCACCCAAACACATGGAATCACTTTGAGGTATATTCAACTAGATTGATCCCTTAAGAGTCCAAAGTGCAAAATTCAGGATGTTGTTACTCGGAAACCGTGAGCTTAGAAACTTCTCATCTAAATTTACAAGATCCTATTGGGCCTCTCTACAAAAACCTCTCACAGTTTTGGCTATCTCAGAGTGGTTTTCCCATGGCAATGGATTTTCACTTGATGGAAAAAGTGTCCAATGAAAGCAGTGCAAAGTTGCAAAGTGGTGCAACTTTTGTTTTGTAGTTCGTGTGACCAAGCATATTGTTCCAACACATCTGAATAGGTATTTTTATGCTAGAAATGGTCCTTTTTTGCACCCAAACATGCAAAATCGCTCTGAGGTATGTTCAACCGGATCGATTCCTTAATGGTGCAAACTGCAAAATTGTTGCAAACTTCAACATGTTACTCAGATACCGTAATTCTTATAAACTTTGCATCTAATCCTATAGGATCATGTTGGGCCCCTCTAAAAAATGTTTTCTCGATTTTGGCTATCTCAAAGTGGTTTTCCCTTGGCGGTGGATTTTCACTTGGTGGAAAAAGAGTCGAATCCAAGGAGTGCAAAATTGCAAAGTGGTGCAAATTTTGTTATTTAATTTGTGTGACCAAGTGGACTATTCCAACGTCTCCGAATAGGTATTTTATACTATACATGGTCTTCTTTCAAACCCAAACATGTGAAATTTATTTGAGCTATGTTCAACTGAATCGATCTCTTAAAAGTCCAAAGTGCTAAATGGCTACAAACTTCAGCATGTTGTTACTCACATACTATGTGTTGATGGTGTTTTCTGCACATCAACAACTCAGACAGAATATTATAGCCTATCTCTCTTGAAAGTTAAATCTCTATGGAAAAGAGATAACCCCAAGGTCTCTATTGTCAGGTCTTGACAATGTAAATAAAACAAATCAAAGATAATGTGAAAACGTTGGTAATCACAAAGGGACCTTACTACAAGAAAACATTGGACTTTGAATCTATCAGATCTAGCAACAAATTGATACTTCAAATCCTCAATTGAACTGAGATAATAAAGAAAATAACAAAATATAAAGGTTTCAAAGATAATTCTTTGACTAATTCTAACCCTAAGATTGACAATGCCAAAAGATAAGATGCTCCAAATGGATCGATCTCTCATAAACTACTTTTTGTTTGACCCAGATTAAATCTGCAATCTCATAGGAATAGTGCAATATTCTGAGGTATTTAAAGATTTTCAAAGCATAAACATTCATTCAAAATAATCCTATGGAATTTGAAATGAACAAATACTCATAATTGAACTAAGTTCAATTTTAAGTCCAGGCTAACTTTGCAAAGTAGCTAACAATCAACTAACTGCAAAAATTATGGACTAGAGATCGCTGCAAACATTCTAAACATGAAATCCTAAGAATCACCAAACCATCTAACAATAAACTAAAGCAATTTTAAAGATAGAACAACAAGAACCATGCCAGATAAAACTCGACACAAAAGAAATACCAAATCACAGTATCCTTTCTTATGTTAAGTCATCCAAAATGGCAACAATTCTAGTCTTCTATTACAATACTTGCTTGAAGATAACCCTAATTCGCTCAAATATGAAATCTCTATTCTATGTGCCACACTATTCCTCTATATTATATTCTATATCATCCTTTTCAAATGAGGAAACATGCCCAATTTATAGAGAACCCCCAAGATAGGTCAGCCCAAATAAGTTTTTACAATAATAAAATTCCACACAATAGGCCGGCCTCAAAAGATATTCGAATACAACATGAAATGTGCAATTTGCACTAATTTCATCCAAGTCAGTCTGGGGTCTGAAAAATTCAGCCCAATACATGTGGAAAAAATGAGAAGCACAAACTTTGATGTAGCCCTATATAACTACTTCCCATCCTTGTCTTTAGCTTGCTCTACTTCACCATGCACTGTCAGCAACACTCTGTCAAATTCGGCAATAGGTGGCACACGAAAAACCCTAACTCTTCTTTCAAGAGACTTGATGTCATCTCTTGTCTGCCTTATTGTGCCATCCCAATCAGCCCTATTTGTTAAATACCTATCAATAACTGCAATGTAGGTTGCAACATCATCTAGATGATGTTCAGTGATTGGACCTTCACTAACTAGAGAGTAGACATCTCTCCACCATTTCCTGAGTTGTTCCAAATTGAGATGCTTTGGAGCAAACTTCTTCCTCCCTATCATGATTTCAAAGAATGAGATGCACTTATCATGAATGCTAGTCAAAGTGTCCTCAATTTTCTTCTCTTGTTTATGAGTCTTCTTCAAGGCCCTTTGCCTCATCTGCAAGATCTCGAACCATTCCCAAGCTCAGAAACCCTTAGAAAAGGAAGAATCTAACTCTTCACCAGTCTATCCTCAGTGTATTCCATTATTTTTCTTCTTTTCTACAATAGGGGATCAATATCCTCCTTGTCCTGGGCTAACACAATCTTTAGCCAATCTACTAACCTCATGGAATCCCCTATAGTTGATAAGATATCCTTGATGGCACCATCTCCTTTGGTCTAGACTCCCTACAACCAACTAACTGTGGCATGTGTAGTGCCTTTCAATTTCTCAAGTTCGGAGATTGTTTCTTGAGGGAAGAAACCCACAACAGAGGAGGAAGAGCAAATTGACTGCAAGGGTTTCATCAAATCTTGTAATTACCTCTTCAATTTCTCATTCTCGCTTTCCAAATCATGTTTGTTTTGTACCTCCTTCTTCAATCTACCTAAAATTACAACACTGGCTCATACTCCTCAATATCTTGTTCCATAGAAGCATGTCCTAAATCAATGGTTTGCACATGATAGTCCTTTGTAGTCACTCCATCTCTATCTTTTTCTAGAGCAAGGGTAGCAATATGGGCCACTCTATTGCCTGATCCATCCCTCTCAATCCTAGATACAACCTTAGCCTTCTTCTTGTTATTCCCTTTCCCAATGTTAGCCATTAGGTCATCCTAATTGGGAGGAGTGTCTTCCACTATTACCAATTTACTCTTTAATTCTCTATCCAGCCAGCCTAGAATAGTGGATTCGGTTGGCACTTTATCCTATTTACTCTACTCTTGCTGGACACTAGGTGCATATTTATCAATACATGGCACACTAGGAATCTCCTTAGCCGGATCCTCTTTCTCCTGAGACTGCTCCTCCACAAAAACCTATGTCGGTGAAGGGACCTTAGCTGGTAATTCCTCCCATTGAGGGGATTTCCCAGTTTCTCTTCTACAGGTCAATCCGCATAGGCCACCAAGGGAGAATGGATTACCTTATCAATTTTTGCCTCTGCATTGTAGAGGTCTCCTTCTTGGAATTCTTCTTCACCCAAGTCCTTAGGATCTTCATCCTTCCTTGGCTCTTCTAGTACACTGCCAGTATCTTGAGGAGGGGGTATGTTCTCCTATTCAATCATAGGAGTAGTCACAGGAACATCCTCCTTTGTTGTAGCATCCTTCGAGGAAGGAGTCCTTGACCTCCTCATATATACCTGTGTTCTTTCCCCTGAACTTTCTATCTCCACCACAAGTGTCTCAACCTCTTTTTCTGATTTGGAGGTTTCTTTTTCCTTTTCTTACACTCTCACAAGTCTTCTTCTCTTGTGAAAAGGAGTAGCAGTATCCACTTCTTCCTTTTCCTCATCTTTCTCAGCCTCTTTCCTTGAAACATGCCTTCTCTTTTTGGCAATAGGATTTCTTTGTTTACCTACATCTGCAACCTCCTCAGCTTGAACATCCCTAACCTTAATCATGAAGGGAGAGTCCACCTTGGTCTTACCCTTAGGATCTTGCTCATGTGACTCCTCGGAAGCAGAATGAGACTCCAAGTCTCCCATTAAATCATAGGTATACTAGACACCTTCACTTTCTAACTCTAACATCTTGTGCTTCATCCATATTTTAGTATATTTAATCACAGGAGTCATAATTTGCTCCAACTCTATCTTCTCTTCCTCCAACTAGTCAATCTCTCTAGCCGGTTTGTCCTTCAAAACCTCGAAGATATGACCCTGACTCAAATTTTCATCCTCTTCTACTTGCTTAGGGATGGCCTTTATGTTATATAATCTTACTAGGTCTTTTGGCTCCTTAAAAAATTTCTTCTTCCTTACATCAAATTCATCGCCAAGGTTAGCCCAATAGTCTTCAATGTTGTCTTTGTGGTTGTACTCCCTGCTGGCCTTCCTTTGTGCCTCAACAGTAATATAAAACCTTGCCCTATTGGAGTGGAATCATATGAAGATGAGGATAATGGAGATGATGGAAGTGGGTGAGCGGATGATGATTCTTCCCCTCCTCTGGTCCTTCTTGACCTAATAGGGGTCTGTAATTATTGAAATTATTCTTCTCCTGGAGTAGATCTAGTTCTTCTTCTATGCCTTTTAGGAGAAATATAGTTTAGAAAATTCTCCAGCTTGCTTATTCAAGGCCCTCTTTCTAGCGCCAATTTGTTGATGGTGTTTTTTGCAAAACAACAACTCAGATAGAATATTATATCCTATCTCTCTTGAAAGGTAAATCTCTATGGAAAAGAGATAACCCCAAGGTCTCTAATGTCAGGTGTTAACAATGCAAATAAAACAACTTAGAGATAATGTGAAAATGCTGGTAATCACAAAGGGAACTTACTACAAGCAAACACTGGACTTTGAATCTATCAGATCTAGCAACAAATTGATACTTCAAATCCTTAATTGAACTCAGATAATAAAGAAAATAACAAAAGATAAAGGTTTCAGAGATAATTCTATGACTAATTATAACCCTAAGATTGACAATTCCAAATGATAAGATGCTCAAAATGGACCAATTTGCTCATAAACTACTTTCTATTTGACCTAGATTAAATCTGCAATCTCATAGGAAAAGTGCAATATTCTGAGGTATTTAAAGATTTTCAAATCATAAACATTAATTCAAAACAATCCTATGGCATCTGAAATGAACAAATACTCATAATTGAACTAAATACAATTTTAAGTCCACGCTAACTTTGCAAAGCAGCTAACAATCAACTAACTACAAAAAGTATGAACTAGAGATCGCTGCAAACATTTCAAACATGAAACCCTAAGCATCACCAAACCATCTAACAATAAACTAAAGCAATTTTAAAGATAGTGTAGACACTCAAATTTAACCTCAAATCACATTACTCGTCTATTGATTAAAATGATCAATTCATTCAATACTTTCTTCTATTCATGCATTTCATCAAATCATTAAATCATTGCATTATCATTTGCATACATCACATTATCATTTTGCACTATCATTCATTATCATAATCATTCACTAGCATTTCATAATAAAACTATATTATCATTTAAATGAAATCATTTGTATAAATCATTCACTTCGTATTGCATTTATATAAATCATTAAATCATTTCACCACATGATCATTCATAATGCATAATAAATAATAATTGTTCATAAAAAATTTCATAACCATTCATAAATTAAATAATTTCATTTCGACAAATTATCATTCTTACATAAATCATTCTCATAAAAATATTAAAATAATTCATGATAAAACATTAATAAATCATTTTCATCCACATTAAAAATATATGCATTTAATTATTTTATTCAATCCTTCATTCATTTAATCTATTTTCTTTATCATTTCCACTCATATGCATTTCATTTCACTACTCCATGTGGGATTTTAAAAATTCATTATTGCAATATCCGTTTATCCCACATTTCTCATTCTCAACCTCTTTGTTATCAGAGATTCCTATTTAAACAGGACTCTCTTCTCATTTTGACCCCTACATGAATCTTGCACATGCACATATCTTCACAGCTTTTCTTAATCCATTCACTAATAGCCTCTTGATGCATCTATGCTTGCAAAAATCTGAGAGCAAAAGTGCATAACAAGACTTTGGTGATAGGATGCCAATGGAGACTGGTTTTTGTTTGGAAGCATTTTGATTATCTTTGGTAGTTTAGAATAGTTTCATTTCTAGTTTTTGCTTTTAAATCTGAAACTGCTCTATTGTTGAGGTCCAGAAATGATGCATAATAAGACTTTGGTGATAGGATGCCAATGGAGACTGGTTTTTGTTTGGAAGCATTTTGATTATCTTTGGTAGTTTAGAATAGTTTCATTTCTAGTTTTTGCTTTTAAATCTGAAACTGCTCCATTATTGAGGTCCAGAAATGATGGTTCTCTTCCATAAAACCATTCATTTTTGAGAGCTTACAAATGGTGAACCCGACGTGAACGAGCAATTATTTCTTTGTTGCTTCATTTTTATTGTTGTCTCAATTTTTTTGCTATTGTTGGGTTGTGTAAAACCATATCAGCAGTATCAAACTTGTTGGAGAAGCATGAGAAACAAATAAAATCATGTTTTTCTTTTTACTGCCACGTTTTTCTCACTACTGGATAGTTTGAAATGCCCAAAACATCTCTAAAATTGCCCTTTGGTCATAAAGAATATTCCAAACATTGTTTTTGAGGTGAAAGAGTTCATTTACAGCAAGTAAAAGCTCTAAAAAAATAGCTTTGAATCAAAAAACGTGATCACCATACCCCCTGCACTGTTCTTCAAAACTTTCAAAAAATCTTTTGTTGGAAACATTAGAAGGTTTTAGATGTTGTATTTGCTTCTTTCTGCTATTTTGTGCTTACAGTGAGCATTCTCATTTAAATCTGTCAAATGCCATAATTTAAAACTTATTTGGATGCTGATATTTTTTGCAGGTTCAGAGTTTGCAGCAAACAAAGTTTTTCCATTTCTATTTTAAATGTTTCTGCAATAACTGTATTTATTTCTTGTAGGCTATTTTGAGGTATTCTGATGCATTATGTCAAAAGATTCATCTGCCATGTCCATGTGTTCATCAGTCCATCAGAGCATTGTTGCATGTTTAAGATTTTACAATTAAGTTTTCAGTTTAGTTTTAGTTTTTAATTTTTAGTTTTAAATTTAAGTTTTAGTTTAGTTTTAGAGTAATTTTAATTTAATTTTTAGACTAATTTTTAATTTAGCTTAGAATTTTAGTTTCTAATTTCATTTAGATTTTTAATGTTTAGATTTATTGTGTAGTTTATTTTTTTATTTTTTTATTTACTTTTTAATTTAGTTTATAATTTCCCATTTAGTTAGTTTTTTTTTTTTTTAATTTAATTAATGTAGTTTAGATTTTGTTTTTTTAGAGTTTTTTTTTAATGTAGATCTTAAATGTAATTTTAGATTTAAATTAGATCTTAATTTAGATTAGATTTAAATTCATTTTAATTTAGATTTTAATTTAGAATTAATTTGAAACTAACTTTAGTCTAGACTTATTTCTAATCTAGATTTAAATTAACTTTAGATTTAAATTAGATCTTAATTTTAATTAGATTTAGATTTTTTAAGATTTAAATTTTAACTTAGATTTATCTTTTAGTTCTTAGTTTGGCTTTATCTTTCTAAATTAGATTCTAACTTTAAATTTAGAATAATGTTAGTTTTTGTTTTAGTTTAATTTTAGTTTTGGATCTAATTTTATTAATTTGGGTTCTCGTGCAGGTTCGTTTGGCAAAGAATTGAAAATCAAAACATACGCTTGACAAAGATTGAAATCAAAACTACTAACAACATTTGGTGCAGAACGATTGACGAAGACATGATTTTGAAACCAATTGTCATTTGAATTAGAGAACACTTCAATTGGTGCTTTAAAAATGAACAATTGTTTTTTCTCACATCAGTTTAATAGGGGTTCAATGAACATTGTTTGTTGTGCTTGAAGGTGGTAGGTGATTATGCTCTCACCTTGTGCAAACTAGGTGATCAGAAAGCCAGACCCATCTATTTTATGTGTCACTCCGATTCAATAATCGAAGTATCCTCTCCCCTTGCGTACTTGTGCGATCCTGGGTGCAAGAGAAATGGTTATTGACTCTAGAACTTGGGCCTGCCTTGGTGGGAAAAAGTACTCACCCCAAGGCGACTCAGACCGGCAACGAAGCTTTTTTGCCAAGCTACCCCCGACCGGTATATAAATGTGAATCCTAAGGGAAAGCCTAGGATTACGAGTGCAGATATGTCATACGGACCAAGTAGTACTCCCCAAAATCCTGTTGAGCATAACCTCTTTAGGCTGGAGTGCCTCCTAAACGGAGCTTAATCTTGTGCCCCATCTATGGCCACTCGAATGGGGGTCCCAAACTAAAAACTTTTGTGTAGTTGCCAAGATCCTTCTATTTGCTAGCGCAACACCGGTCAGTGTGAAGGCATCCACATCTTCGCAGTTTTTAGTAGAGGTGATCAATCTACCATGGGAGTTTCATCAGGGTTGGAAGCTTGGTTGGCTTGAGAAGTGAGTGCACTGTAAGGGGGAGCCCGTGCAACCAAGCTTCTGGATTCACACGCTAAGAATATGCGGTTGGGGAAACCCACGTGGAATCTAGTAGATATTGTCCTTTCCAACCTCAGGATTTGTGCTTGTATTGTTAAACTCAAACACTTTGTTTGCTATGTCTTGTGTGTGTGTTCCAAAATAGACCTCAAACAAACATCACACCTAGTAACTTGCAACATCTCAAACTTTGCAAACCTCAGAGGCTCCAACAACACAAACATATAATGTGAACCTATCACTTGGATTTCTTGGGGTCATCATCCTTCAGCTTTGATCTTTCAATCCTTGCATTCCATCTAGACTTTTCATTCCACCTAGCCCTTGCATATCCATACATATTCATATCCCTTTCATCCTATTCCTTGCATATTACTAGTCTTGCATACGTAGGTGACATTACATAGTCCTTGCATATAGATAACACTCCACCTAGTACTTGCATGTTCAACCCCTTTGCATGTTCCAAGAATTTAGTCCTTTGCATATTCATCATCGATCAAACAAAACCCTTAGCTTGCACTTAGGCTACTCTTCCTAAGTCTTGAAATCAAACCATTGGCTATCTATCACCCGTATCACTTGAGGTTCATCATCCTTGAGTTAGGGAACATACCATTATCCTTGAGTAGGGAAATCCTTTTGGAGTCCATCATCTCCTACATACCCTCTCTTGATCATTGGTCCTTGTGTCTATCCATCATAACACAAGTAAAGCCTTTACATCATAACCAACTTTGGACCTAGAGTTTCCTTTTAGCTTGTCATACCATACCTTACCACTTCCATATCTCATCTTAGAATCATATCCTTTTCATTGCATCCTAGCCTTAGGTCTCATACATTACCTTGGATTGAAAAGCAAAACAATCAACTATGACCCCTAGAACAAGAGAAAAAATGTTGCACGAAGAAGGGAACCCTTGGGGAAGAGACTTTGATGGTGAAGATAACATTAGTGTTGCAAATAGAGAAACAAATGAAACTGATGATGAAGAAATAACCAAATCCGATATAGAAGAAGCACTTAAGGATCATAGATTCACTAAAATTCTTACAGAGGTAGTCAAACGCAACCCACAACAATACTTCAAAGCCCTTGTTGATGAAGGAATCAAAATGCCTCCTGATTTTGACATGTCACTACTCACAATGAATGACCAACTTGAGTCTAGTGAATCTAAACATCCCAAAACAAACAACGATGGTAGAATCAAAGATCATAGACCCTTTTATCTACAACCAGGTTACAAGCGATCTTCAAAGACCTCAAAACCCACACCAACAAATGATCCTATTTTGGATGAGCTTAGAACATTGAGACAAGAATTGGACACCCTTAAGAACCGTAAATCATCATCTCATAAGTTCTCCATTGAAGATATATGTCCTTATCCCTTTGATCCAAGCATACCAATGCCACCTTTTCCTAACCATTGGGACATACCAAAACTTGACAAATATAATGGAAAAGAGGATCCTAAACATCACTTAAGACAATTTTGTGCAACTACCATGGAATTCGCAGTTGATGAAACATACATTATGAGATTATTCCCCCGCAGTCTAGGAGGAGAAGCTATGGAATGGTTTTCACAATTACCCCCGACCATCAAATCCTTTCAGGAATTGGCTAATAAATTTGTCTCCAATTATAGTTTCAATTGTGACTTTAAAGTGACCATGACAAACCTTTTCAACACCAAACAAAAACCAGGTGAATCTTTTGTGTCATTCTTGCAAAGATGGAGACATTTAACAAAATGATTACCTTATGTCATTCCTGATCAAGAATTGGTTGACCTCTTTTGTCGAAATTTGAACAAATAAATTGGAAGGGAACTTCGCCTCAAATGCTTGGATTCCTTTGATGATGCCATAGAAATGGGATTTCAAATTGAACAAACTCTCATTGATGATGGAACCATAAAAATTAATAATGATAGAGATCAAAAATCAAATTCAAACAACAAGACACCTTTTTGGGTAAAGAACAAGAATGTAGTCAATGACGGAGTTGTTGATGCAAAAATAATTAAAACATCATCACCTGTTTATAACCTCAAAGGTTCATCTTCAAATAAAGGAAAAGAAAAACTGAGAAGTTTCCCTAAACGAAATTTTACACCATTGGGACAATCACTTGAATCTGCATTAAAATAACTTCTTGAAATCAATATTATAATGCTACCTGAAATAAAGGAATATAATCCACAAGTCAAACCCATGGTGGAATGAGAATCACTTTTGCGACTATCATAGAGACAAAGGACATAAGACTAATAGTTGCAATAAACTTCGACATCTAATACAGGACCTTATTGATGATGGTAAGATAGTGGTTGACGGACACACTCCTTCGGGTAACTCTGATCGTGAGGTGTTTAAGAACCCTTTCCCTAAGCATGACAAGGATAAAGGAAAGGCCCTTGAATCTAGTGATGGTGTAAACTATACTACTACTAAGTATGACTATAGCATACATAACATCAGTGAGGTTGATAATCATGTAAACACTTTCATTATAAAAGGCAAAGCACCTGATTGCAAGATTACTACCCGCAAAGGTACAATCACCCTTAAAGGTCCTAATTCAAAACCCACTCCACTAGCTTCATAGTATAACCTCATAGAGCATTTAGGAAAAACACCCACACAAATTTCCATACTTGAGTTGCTACGCCTATCTCCTGAGCATAAAGCTATCCTAGATAAAGCACTTGCTACTGCTACAGTTCCTACAAACCTACATGTAGACCAATTCCAAGCTATGGTGGGACATATCACCTCGCCTTACACTATCACTTTTACTGAAAGTGATGATTCATCCCCTCGACAACCGTATAATGCAGCTTTACACATTGATGTCCTTATCAATAATGCCAAGATCAAGCGAGTTCTAATAGACGGAGGAGTTGGTCTTAATATTTGTACCCAAGAATTGATCACAAAATTAGGGTTTTCTGAAAATCCAGTTGATCCAAGGAACAAGATTACCATAAAGGCATATGATGAAGAGGAACGCTCGTCTAAAGGATCAATTACTCTACCAATCAAAGTTGGCCCTGTGGTAAAGGATGTGGTTTGCCAAGTCCTTGATCTCCCACTGACCTATAATATCCTCCTTGGAAGACCTTGGATTCATGTAATGCAAGCAATACCTTCTACATACCATCAGTGCATTAAATTCCCACACAATGGTGTTGAAATCATAATACAAGGAGATCCCAACCCTTTCATGTATTGCTATAATCTAAGCCCCAAAATTGAAATCACAATCCCAAGCAATCGTGAAGCACCTCCTTCTCAAGCATATGTTGATCCTGAGTCCTTAAAAGAATCCACTTCATTTATCGCACCATCAAACCCCAAGGTCCAAATCCATTATATGGGATGTGGAGAATACCGTATGGATAATTTACTGAAAAAAGAAATTGCTAATGTCGTCGAGGAGGTTCAAAATTCCAACAATGATATCAAGACAGCTACAGAAGGAACACAAAAAGATGACCATGCTTGGATTGAAACCTTTTGGGATCCTAATGATACACCTGCATTTTCCATATTTGCTTCCACTCAATCTTTTCATATTTATGATAACCCCATGTTTAACCAGGATATCTAAGATAACCCACTCTTTGATCATGACCCTACCAAGGATATACAATCATCATCCTTCCATCCCACCTGCCCTAGGCTAGGATATGAATCTCCTACTGTCACATCTACTAAGACATCTTTCCAAGTCATTAAGGATGTGCAAGCTTCCTTTGACGTTAACAATACTGAAAAGGATAGTCCCAAAGACTTCGTTGATGGCATCACCACTCCCATTTTCTCACTAAACATTCCTATCACTCCATCCACCTCAACCATCTCACCGACATCCATCCGCCTTGTAGACATGGATCAACAAATATCACCCAAAGAAAATAAAAAGGATGCAATTCAAGAATCAAAGGTAAAAGTGCCTTTTTCAAATGGAGATCCAGAATCAAAAGAAAGAATGCAAAGAGAGAAAGATCAAGAAAAGTCCTTTAGCCAAAATAAAAACCTATTGGACAAATCCAAAATAAAAGAAGATCAAGACAAGTCCCCTAGCCAAAATAAAAAGCTATTGGACAAAGCAAAAATAAAAGTCAAAAGTGAAAGCAAGAAAAATTTGATCTCCAATTATGCCTCTCCATCAAAAATCACCGGGGGCATCTATCAAGGAAGAAAATCAAAAAAGGAAATTGTTGATCCAAGGTCTCCATCCACGTCACTCTCACTCATACCATATATTCCATTCCACCCATCCATGTTCACATATCTGGCATACCACACCATCGGTGATGTCTTTCAATGTACCTTTGATGATGACCCCTTCATGTATTCTAGCTCATCGGTCACCCAAGCTCCTTTTTGGTTGAAGCTTGATGGCCCACATAGTGTGCACATTAGGGATCCTACCATAGTCTCTTTCATCTACCACATCTGTCATCCTTCATATTTGCCACTCGTTCTCCTCATCTTGATCGGGTACTTTCATCCAACATGGTCATCCACACAAGATCGAGGCATCGTCAAGGTAGTCTATGGATCTGGCATCTATCAATTCTATATCTTGCTTTAGAGAGCTAGGAAAAAGTCCTGAAACAATACAAAAAAAAAGGAAAAAAACCCTGAAAAAATACAAAAAAATGGGAAAAAGTCCTGAAAAAAAAATACAAAAAAAAAGAAAAAAATGAAAAAAGTAAAGAGAAATCAATTCGTTCAATGGTGAAAACCACTTTGGTGGCACCTTGAGCAAGTACCATGGTGAAAACTGGGAAATTGGCACCATGTGTAGAGGCTTTGCTCTTCTTTCCTTTGGACCTCTACTTGATCTTTTCATCCCATTTTTCATTCACCCTTCACTTCATAATATCCTTTTCACACTCACCATGGCTTGGGAATTGTTCAGCAATCCCCTCACTTGCTCGCTTTGTCATGCGTACTAGGTTGGTCCTATTCCTCACTAGGGCATTTCCTCAACCTTAGCCATGGGTTAGGATATTGAGCATCTCGCGGTCAGAGAAACTACACTCTTTGTTTGTCTACTCGCTTGAGATCCATCTCTTTCCGTTGTAAAGTGTCTTGAAAAAATCCATAAAAATCTTAAAATGTCTTGAAAAAATCCATAAAAATCATAAGATGTCCTGAAAAAATCCATAAAAATCATAAAAGGTCTTGAAAAAAAATCCATAAAAATCATAAAATGTCCTGAAAAAAATCCATAAAAATCATAAAGTGTCTTGAAAAAAATCCATTAAAAATTCATAAAATGTCTTGAAAAAAAATCCAAAAAATCATAAAATGTCCTGAAAAAATCAAAAAAATCAAATAACTTCAAAAATCCCTCAACAATGACACTTTCATATCACCACATAGCTTTCTAATTCCGCAAAATCAAACTGCATCACAAGTAACAATCAAGCAAATATTGCAGCATACCTACCAATCCATCTTGCAAATCCAACCAAACACACACAATCGTACCAAGAATTAGTTCCATCTCGAGGCATGATGCATTTTTGTTTGTTGTTCTTTGATTATTTTATGATTTTATCTTTGGTGGCATGTCTTTTAGCTTCTCCAGGATGTCTGGGACTAGAGAGGCGATGATGGGGCATGTTCACTTGTTTGCTGCCGCTGGATTGTTTCTTATTCATAGGATGACTTGTCTTAAGACATGGTTATCTAAAACCATTGAGGACCTATGAGTCTAGTATGGATGAGTGCATTCCTTGTCTGATAGTGTCTTCCATGCAATAAGTATTTTGGTCATCTAGGGTCCTTATACCTAGATGCTTATACTTCATTACTAAATAAAAACGCAAACAGTATTCAGCTCGTCTAGATGTTCATATCATCTAGATGCTTATACTAATTTGCGACATAGTAAGCTCGATGATGATAAAAGCACTTAAAATGCACAAGAGGCTTCATCACCTTCATTTTCTCCCATCTTGCATCTTCCATTTCTTGCATTTCATTTTCTTCATCTTTCTTGTTATAAAAATCAATCAACTTGCATCTCCAAATCTCATGTCCCCTTAATCAATCAACCAATCATTCTATCAACCTGTCTTGCACTTGCCTCAATCTCAATCAGCTTCATCAGCTGATCAACCCGGCTATACTGATCATTTCCATCAATTGTTCAGTTATGCCTATCGATTGTGCATTTCCATCAAATGTACACCACCGCTTTATCACTTGTGCAATATCAAGTATCTGATCATTTTCTTGGTCACATCTATCAAGAGATTAATCTTCATACAATTTTTTTGATCAATCTCTCGAGGGGGCATATCATTCTTATCATATTCTTTACCAAGATATATCTAGGGCATGTATCAGTTGATCAATCTTTTTGTTTGAAACAACGCAACAAGCTGCATTGTCTCAAAGAGGGGCAAAATGTAGACGCTCAAATTTAACCTCAAATCACATTACTCATCTATTGATTAAAATGATCAATTCATTCAATACTTTCTTCTATTCATGCATTTCATCAAATCATTAAATCATTGCATTATCATTTGCATACGTCACACTATCATTTTGCACTATCATTCATTATCATAATCATTCACTAGCATTTCATAATAAACTATATTATCATTTAAATCAAATCATTTGCATAAATCATTCACTTCATATTGCATTTATATAAATCATTAAATCATTTCACCACATGATCATTCATAATGCATAATAAATAATAATTCTTCATAAAACATTTCATAACCATTCATAAATTAAATAATTTCATTTCGACAAATTATCATTCTTACATAAATCATTCTCATAAAAAATATTAAAATAATTCATGATAAAACATTAATAAATCATTTTCATCCACATTAAAAATATATGCATTTAATTATTTTATTCAATCCTTCACCATTCATTTAATCTATCTTCTTTATCATTTCCACTCATATGCATTTCATTTCACTACACCATTTGGGATTTTAAAAATTCATTATTGCAATATCCGTTTATCCCACATTTCTCATTCTCAACCTCTTTGTCATCAGAGATTCCTATTTAAACATGACTCTCTTCTCATTTTGACCCCTACATGAATCTTGCACATGCACATATCTTCACAGCTTTTCTTAATCCATTCACTAATAGCCTCTTATTGCATCTATGCTTGCAAAACTCTAAGAGCAAAAGTGCATAACAAGACTTTGGTGATAGGATGCCAATGGAGACTGGTTTTTGTTTGGAAGCATTTTGATTATCTTTGGTAGTTTAGAATAGTTTCATTTCTAGTTTTTGCTTTTAAATCTGAAACTGCTCCATTGTTGAGGTCTAGAAATGATGCATAACAAGACTTTGGTGATAGGATGCCAATGGAGACTGGTTTTTGTTTGGAAGCATTTTGATTATCTTTGGTAGTTTAGAATAGTTTCATTTCTAGTTTTTGCTTTTAAATATGAAACTGCTCCATTGTTGAGGTCTAGAAATGATGGTTCTCTTCCATAGAACCATTCATTTTTGAGAGCTTACAGATAGATTAAAAATAACCATGCTAGATAAAACTCAACACAAAAGAGATACCAAATCACAATATCCTCTCTTACGTTAATTCATCCAAAATGGCAACGATTCCAGTCTTTTGTAACAATACTTGCTTGAAGATAACTCTAATTCACTCAAATATGAAATCTCTATTCTATGTGCCTTGTCTGAAATTATCACATGCTCTGCACCCTGCAACAATTTGGTAATATACATAGTAAATGCATCATTTTCCCTTCTATAGCTACCTCCCCCCAGGTGCAGCTGTTGATACACCTCATAGATTGCATCTTGTCCAAATATACCTCTAGTGCTCAACCCCTTGTATGGGTGGAATCTTGCCAATGCATATACCAAGTAGGATGCCATAGTGAAAATCTTGGTCTACAAAACATTGCACATCTTCTCATGGATTACTGCACTTATGGAACCTACCTAGTGGTATTCTATACCTTTTCTCCATCTGAGAAATGACATTGAACATCCAACTCTCGAATACTCCTGCATTCTTCAACCCTACCAACTTGCTAAGGAGAGTGATGGCATTATAGTATCCCCTCATGAATTTAAGTCTAAATAGATATTTAGGAAACTTGGAGAAGTGAGAATTGGCCTTCTCCAACCAAAAATTTATCACTTGCTAGGACTTAACCACATTCTCTTCATAGTACTTCTTAGTTGCATCTATATCAAAAGCCACCACATGCGACCTATCAGGTATATCAAAACTTCTAACAATGGACACAGGGTAACTTTTTGCCACAACTATTCCTTGGGGACCAATTATTCTTTGTGTTCCCCTACCATAGTTCATGGCACATTCAAGCACCAACTCATAGCATTGTACTGTGGAGGGTAAACCAACTACATGTGCTAACCCAGATTCCAAAGTTCTTCTAGCCAATAAAGGGAGGTTTTGTGCTTCCATTTCGGCCTTAAAATATTTGTAGTCCCATATCCCCACATTGGTATCAGTGATTCCTGACTAGACAAAAGTAAATTTTCTCTTAGGAATCTTACTCTTTATGTCCATCTTTACCTTTTCTGCCTTGGAGATAGCAAAACTTTCAACACTTGGATCTGTCGCCTTTCCCTTGCCATGCCTAGCAACATCTTGTCCTGATCCTAACTGCAAACGAGTAAAGACAACCAAAATGAGATCCCAGATAAACAACAAGTGCCAAAATCCATATTTCAAAGTTTGGGATTCAGCCTCCTTTGCAGAATCCAGACTAGAGAGGAATTCTAGGGAAATTCGGACCAAGCAGAATCTAGTAAAACAAACATACAAACCCCGCATAATAATTTTAACCCATAAATATAACCAAGGAATAACTTGAAACTACTTAGCATAAGTTCATTTGATCATCTAAATTAATCATCAATAAGCAACTTCCTCATATAATCATTGAATCTCTCATTCCCATCAAACTTCAGGAAAATTTGCCTTAGAAGAAAATCCTTGAAAAAAGCAATAGCTTCAGCAACCCAAGAAAATGAGAGGGGCGTAGAACATCCGAGAAAATATCAAAGGAGTAGATTTCAGTGAAACCAAGACAAATCTACAATGAAAGCCTGAAATCGGAAGAGTGACTAGGCAACGAACACTAGGAAAATCTGGAGGAAGTAGAATTCTGTGAGGCCAGCAAAATTCTGGACCAAAGCAAATTGTTTAGAATAGGGAAGAAACAAGAAGACTTTGGGGAAATCCAGTAGAAGTGGAATCCAGCGAAACAACAAAAAACCAAACGCCTATGTCTCTCTCATCCTCACCCGAATAGATCGAATGGACACAGACTAAGAGCCTTCAACCTGTCAATGACTTGACCTACACTTCCAATGGATCAACCATGAACTCAAAACTCATCTCTCAGTAATTTGAGAGGGATTGGCTATGCCCTAGGTCAAGAACCCTAAAACCACCACCATGAAAGCACGAAACAACTTAGGAAAAACATTCTTGCAAACAAGGATAGGAAATTTGTGGCAAATGCAAGCAAGCCACGAGACAACAATGAAAGACCAGCCAAAAGAAACTATTCAAGACAAGCACCTGAAAACACTAGCAAGACAGGAAACACCAAATGCCCAGGAAACACGCACACCCAACAAGAACATAGCAAAGAACAACATGAAATCACATACAATAAATCAATCCAAACCAAAAGAGATAAGATATCTACATACCATGAGAATAGAAGGAAACGAGACCCACAAAGTTGGCCAAAAACTTCAAGCATGAGCAAGACATGAATAATTCTCAAGAAATCCAAATGCAGCACCCGAAATCACTTCCAAATGAACAATCTAGTAACACACCTCAAGCTCCAACACTTCGAACTCAAATGACAAATCACTTCCCAAAATTTATGCAATCACCATTAATGCGATTGAAAAGATGACCGAGACCAAAATCTGGGAATCCGATAGAGAAAAAGACTTTGGAAAAATCTGGACATGATGGATTTCCCCAGACTAAGCAAAAGGCAGCTATTACCAAGCACCAAAGGGAAACTGAGAAAGTCCGGCCAGGGCAGATTTTCCTGAACATAGTGAAAAAACCCGAAGTGCACCCAGAACTTAAGGTTATCAATATAAATCATAATTGGGGCATTCCAACCAGAAGGATGAACATCAAAGAACATGCCCAAGCAAGAAAAATTCCAAAATAGAAAGGCCAATACACCAAAAAATGAAAATGAGGGTCCTCACCTTCAGTGGGGCATGTGTGCAAAAACTGCACAACAAATGGCGACTTCGCTAGGGAAATGCTATAGAGAATTTCAAGAAAAAACTAGAATCAAGAACCCAGAATCTCTAGTTTCAATCCTTACATTAGGACACCTATGAAAAAGTATCAGCAACCACAAGCAAGAAGAATTTTTCCTATACCAGGGTCCAAGTGTGTGTATTTTGCATTTATTTCCTATTCCTTACGTGCAACGAGAACTAGAAAAAATCTAACTAGGCTACATAAAAGTTCTAACTTCAAAAGTAACCTAGATAGAGCCTCGCTACTAGTCAGGTGTCCATAGCCCCGACGAGGTTATCATTGTGACCATCCCAAGAATAGCTCTACTACCAACTAGACATCTATAGCCCCCATAGAGATACTAGGATACCCCTGATAAGGTGAAGGTTATTTTGATTTTCAATATTTTCCTTTTCTCTTTTTCTCTTTTAAACATTTAATAAGACCTTTCTTTCACCTTTGCAAGTAATGAAACTCACACTCAAGGATGAGGAACATAGTGGCACTGAAGCAGAATATAAGATTTTTAACTAGGCCAAAATACATAGGAACCCTATGCAATTCTAGAATCTTTAATTTTAGTGTGAAGGTGTGAGACCCAAATATATTCCAAAGCATATCCAAAACAAGTGACTCTAACTCAAATTCCAAGGGACATCGGATAAAGGAATTCCACCACTTGACTCCAAAAAACTGATTAGAGTTTGTAAAATAAACTTCTAGAACAACTCCAAGCGAATAGCCCATTATACAGATGCAAAAACCCCAATAAGGAAAGAAACCAAGCGCAAAAACCAAAACAAAAAGCGAAATGAACCAAAGCCAACCTACACTATCCAAAGAAAATAAGCAAAGCAAAGCAAAAAGCAAACCTACTCTAGCTATGTATAAGGATGAGCTACAAACAACTCAAGATTGAAAATAATGCTTCAAATACTACCCATTGATAGGCAACAGGATATCCTCTCCAGTGAAGGTTTTCAAGCGAAAAGAATTATCTCCCATAATTTCTGAAATTTGGTAAGGATCAAGCCAGAGTTTATCAAATTTACCATGATCTCCCTTACGGTCATGGGCCTTATCCCAGTAGAGAACCAAGTCAAAGATTCTAAAGGCTTTCACCTTAGCTCTCCTATCAAACTGTCATTTCACTACGCCTTGATGTTTATAAAAAATTTCTAGGGCTTCATCTCTTTTCTCTTCAAGGTGTAACAACTCAGCCAAATGGGATTCACACTTATCTTCCTCATTGTAGTATTCATTAATGAACTGAAGGGTAGGGATCTTCAATTAGATAGGAAACATAGGTTCCAAACCATACACTAGGTGATAAGGAGAGGTTCCTATGGATGCCTTCGATCTAGTACGGTCTACCCGAAGAGAAAATCAAAGTTGGGTATGCTAATCCTTAGGATTTTGTTCTAGCAACTTATGGATAACTGTTAATAGGTTCTTATCGGAAGACTTAGCTAGACCATTACCCCGAGGGTAGTAATTGGATGAAAATTTAATAACAATTCCGTGATCAAATTCCCAATTAGAAAATTTTAGTGATGCAAATGCAAGACCATTATCACAAATTAGAGATAGTGGACAACCAAAATGATTAATGATACCTGACTCAAGAAAATTGATTACCACATCTGAAGTACATTGTTTACAAGAAAGAGCCTCTGTCCACCTAGTAAAATAATTAGTTATGGTAAGAATATACCTATGGCCTATAGAATATGGAGGATAAATTGGACCTATGAAGTCCATTCCCCACTAAGCGAATGGTTTTACCTCTATGACCATCTGAAGTGGAAGAGCTACATTTTTTTCCTTACTTGTTGTAGTTTGACATATGTGACAAGTCCTAACATGTTGGTGTGCATCCTTGAACAAAGTAGGCCGATAATAGCCTACCCTCAAGATCTTATTTGTAGTGGATGATGCAGAACCATGGCCTATGCCATATCTTTCGTGAAATTCAATCATCACTCTGGTAGCTTCTTCCCTCCCTAAACATCTCAGGTATACACCCTCATGATTTTTCTTATACAGGATAACTCCTTTCATCATAAAACTTCCACTCTTCAGGCATAAGGCTCACCTTTGAACTATACTAAGGTGATCAGGACATTGTTGGTTTAGTAAATAATAAATGATTTCATCATACCAATCTCTTGGAGATACCTCCTAAAGATAATAATGTTGAGCTATGAGATCCGAACCTGTCTCAGCCATTGTCTTTGTGATTCCCTCTCCTCTTATTAATTTCATGGGTTGAATCTCCATATCATATTCCTGCAATATGGTCACCCATTTGGCTCTTCGTTCACCTAACTCATTCTACATTAACAATAGCTTTACCGCAGTATCAAGCACTATGGCAAAAATGTTATTCCTCAAAATATAGTGCCTAAACTTTTTCATTGCTTTGACCAAAGCATAGGCCTACTTTTCAACATTGTGATACCTTAATTCTACATCTTTTAAAGGAGTACTCATGAAAGCTATAGGATGCTCATCACCTTGATCAGACTTTTGAGTTAACATTGCAGCAGAAGAGTGATTAGAAGCGAATGAGTATATGTAAAAAGACTTAGCATAATCTGGACTTACCAACACTGGAGCCTCAATAATAGATTTCTTTATTTTTGTAAATGCCTCCTTAGCTTCTACAATCCACTCTAATTTTTCTTCTTGTTTCAACATAACATTCAATGGCTTCACTATCTCTGCAAATCTAGTGATAAATTTTCTCACAAAGTTAATCTTACCAAAGAATGACTTCATCTCTTTCTTACTTGCAGGAGGTTGAATCTTCAAGATAGCCTATATTCATTCAGGATCAATAGAAATACCCTATTCTGAGATGATATGTCCTATTAATTTCCCCTCTATGACTCCAAAAATGCAATTCCTTGGGTGAAGTGAAATACCAAACTCCCTACACCTTTGGAATACTTTGCATAAATCTGTTATGTGATCACCTCGTTTCTTAGAAAAAAATGTCAAGTCATCCATATAAATAATGATGCACTTACCAATTATGTCCTTGAAAGAAATATCCATAGCTCTTTGGAATGGAGCTCCAACATTGATCAACCCAAATGGAATTCTTATGTAAGAAAAAGTTCCCCATTTTGTAGTGAAGGCAGTCTTGTGCCTATCCTCATATTGCACCATAACTTGGTTGTATCCAAAATACCAATCCAAAAAGAACATCATCTGGGATCCATTAATGATCTGAAGCACTTCATCTAGTGAAGGAACTGGACAATTATCCTTTTCTGATGCTCTATTCAGATTCCTAAAATCCACACATAGTCTGATTTATCCATTCTTTTTCCTTACTGGAACTAGATTTGCAACCCAGGTAGAGTGTCTTACTAGAAATATAATTTTTGCTGAAAGTAACTTCTGTACTTCCTTATGAATGATGGGTTCTAACAGAGCATTGATTGGCCTCTGTCTCTGTCTAAATGGTTTGACATTTGAATTCAAAGGAATGGTGTGTGTAATTATTGAAGTAGATTATGTTTTCAAATCTTCATAACTCTAGGCTATCACATCATGATATGTGTGTAAGGCATCAATAATCCCTTGTCTTTCTTTTGGAGTACACACCTTACCAATAAAAACATTCTTCATGTCATTTGGTGTCCCCATATTATATGTTTCACACTGGTTGCTGAGAGACTCCCTTTTAACTTGTTGTTCCTAATATTTTATCTTATCCAAATCAAAAATTTATTCAAGCTACACCATACCTCTTGGGATAGTGTTGGTCTTTAGGTTAATGATTCCTCCCAAGTCTATTTTTGTTTCTTGAGGCTCCATCTCATCAATGAATTGAGAGACAAACACATCACAACTTGTAATAAAATCCAAAATATGCTTATCATCTTCAAATACTTGGAAATTGGTTATGTTGTCAGGCACTAAAGGTACTGGAGTGAGTTCAACTATAAACTTCTTCAATCCTGAAAGTGATAAAGGTTGCAAGGTGCTAGCAACTTGTGCTAGAGAGTCAACAACTTGATTCCTAATACAAGGGATCAATTGGATATTGAAAGCATCAAATTCCTTGATGATATCCCACACTCTGTGCCCATAATTGGTCATTCTCCTATCACGACATGAATACTATTTCCTTACTTGTTTGAATACTAATTCAAAGTCTCCAAAAAGTTGTAATATCTTAACTTTCTTCCTCGATGCCATTAATAACCCATGGATCAAAGCTTCATATTCAACAACATTATTAGTGCATTGAAATTGGAGTCTATGAGCAGAAAAATAATTCTTACCTTTAGGATTGATCAACTCAAATCCTCCTCCAGCACCCTGCTTAGATTTGGATCCATCAAATCTCAATGTCCAACAACCATCAGGCTCCAGTGGCCTTGATTTATCTTTCACCTTGCTACAAACAAAGGGCTTCTTAGGAAGCATTGGGCTCTCACCCTTATCATTATATACCTCCTTTTGTATATTGAGTTTCATAATTGGGACTGGCTAAAGGCAGTTTTGTATCTACTCCACAACAGTTTGACACAAGTCACATTCTAACTTGGAGTGAGGAGCATCATGAACTCCACACCAATTGGGAAGCAATAGTTCTTCAAAATTCATCCTTCCTCCCAGCTATATCTGATTCTCCATACACCTTTGGATGAATTTTTGAAAGTTATCCAACAAACTAAGCTGCTTGTCCTCTTGGTCATCAGTTTCATCTGCTTGTTCAGTCAGTGTTCTAAAACCACTGATATCTGATACGAATTCTTCTAAGGGGTCCTATAACATAAATACCTCTTCATTTTCTGAGACTGATGTAGCCAACACATAATTCCCCATGCTAACCTCGGACACCAATACCTCATTCGAAATATTCTGATATTCAGTGATAACATATTTCATTTAGGTTTCTCTTTCAATTCTAATCTTATTTGAAACTCCTTTCCATGGTAGCCACATGTGTGAATGGTCTGTAGATGTATACCCATTCAATGACTTGTTGAAATCCCAACCTAAGATCAAACCATAAGTATCAGGAATGTCAGCAACCTGGATGTTGATCACTTGTTGCACCCTAGGATCTGATGCTAGCTGCATGGGAATCATGTTCAATTCTCCCACTACAATTACCTTTATTTTTTCCAGCTGAGTGACGTTCTTTTGAGAAGCTATAGGGGTAATACCTAATGCTTTGCAAATAGAAAAAGGCATAACACTTGTAGATGCCCCTGAATCTAGAAGATAATTATGCAGATTCTTTCCAAAGATACAAACATAAATTAGGAAAGGAGGGGTTTCCATCTTGCCTTGAAACAAACTCATCTA
>CM021109.1:128705487-128718531 GCA_007115665.2 Sequoiadendron giganteum | reverse complement strand
AAACGTTGATAAAACTACTAGTTGTTCTGGTGATGAGACTAAAAAGAGGGACCATATATAGCCTTATGGATAAGATGAATCTGGTAATTTGTTTGAATAAAAGAGTGATAAAGAGATAATTTATTCATCATTCAGTGTGCTAGAACCATGTAGTCATGATTACAATATTGTGAAGGTTGAAAATTTTGAGCTTAGCTTCATTGGGAAATTTCATGAACATTCAATTCATGAGGTTGATCATGTTGATTGTTATTTTGTTGGTTGTACCAGCTTGAATGAGGTAGACTTGGAAATTTTTACATCATATGAGGATAACATTATCATGAGGGATGTGGATGACATAAGTTCATTCTCAGATGATCAGGTTATTCTTTCTAATGAAATTTTGAAGGCACTAATTTTGGTTGAAAATGTTATGGAACTTGAAGAGCCTTCTAACCATGCTATCTCAAATCATGTGGACATGGAAGAAATGACTGATGTTTGTACTAAACAATCTAAAGGTGGAAATTAAGTTGATAGTGTGTCTAAGTGTTCTTCTAGTGATTGCAGTAACTTTGAGTGTAATGATGACTTAAAGGATTTGGATTTTCATGCAGAGGAGGTTGAGGCTCTTATTTAAAGAATGAATCTGATGGAAAATCCATTGTTTGATGAGCCTCCATTTTCACTAGAGATGAAAAATGATGACACTTATTGGTACATAGATAATCCACTCTTTGTTGAGAATTCCAATGACGTATCTGATAGAGGGTTATAATGCAGCCTTGAGAAAATAAAGCAACACATTGATGATCTCCTTGAGGGCATTACATATGAATCATTTACATTTTATATAGGTGTTGCAAATAAGGATGACTATCATGATACCATATACTTACAAGAGCATGAACTTTTTTAGTTTCTAGTTCAACTAGAAGGTACTTTTGTAGAGAATGACAATAAAATGCACAACAAGGAGTTCTATTTTCAATATAGAGATAAGTCATGTGATGATAATAATTTTTAGTTTGTGAGTGGTAATACGATATAGAATGACCAAGATTAGACTAATAGTAATATACTTAGAAAATTTGAGAAAAATGCTAGTAACATTGTATGTAATCAGGTAGACCCCAAAGGTGTCCACATTTTTCTACTTATAGGGAGAAGGCTATGCTTGCTGCAGTGGTATGACAGAGGAAAATGTGGGTGGAAGGACATCAATTCTTTCAATAGGTTGGTTTTTGATAGGGGCGAGAATTGGCCCTAGGTTGTAGTGGCCTGGTGCCACCAATATGGAAATGAAGCCCAATTAGATTGTAAGGTGCATATAAAAATTTGCACCTTAGAAGAAGGTTTCAGGTGGAGTGGAGATGGGATCTCCCTTTTTAGGTCTTTTGGCCTATGTAATATTTTGTAAATATTTTGTTTCTTTCTATTTTGTTTTGTTTCATTTTTTTCCATTTCTCCTGGTCTGCTTCACCCAATGATTCTAGGATCTCACCATGCCTACAAAAGGCATGTGTCCCCAATAGGAGCCATAGATAGAACTCCTCAAAAAAATTCTTGGTTCCACCCTAAAAATTATGCAAAGTCTATCTTGGGCCCTCGTTTGTGATTTTAGGTCATATTCTCATCACTATGATAGGGTTTTATATTCATAAAACTTCCCAAAATTGGCCTACAAATCAAAAAAATCCTTGATCATTTTAAAATTGCATTGATATAGTACTCTCGATTTTTGGTCACTTAAGTTACCACTTATACCATTAAATTCATGTGTTCACTGTCCCCTTCTATTTAGGTTCATCAGTATGTTTGGTCCTTTTAAGTGTCAAATTTTTCTATGATCGAAGTCTTGATTTTAACGGCTTAAATCCTTAGCCTTTGTCTTATGGATTAATATCTCATTTTCCTAGAGATGGCCCCCTTTTATGATTAACTTTTGCGGCATATCCAAAAATGGAACTTCATGTTGACCATCTAATCATGTGAATTAATCACAGTTGTTCCCCTTACACCCACGTTGGTTTGTTTCTTCTTATTTTATTCACATTGGTTGGCAAGTTTCGACCATATGTCTGGTATGTTGGTGGTCCTAGTCTCCTTGGGGAAGATGACTACCCCTTTTCAAAAGAAGATCAATGATTGTGGGATTGAATATGTGGCCACATCTCTACCACTCCCTACATGTCCATGTTGATTTATTTCATGTTATTTTAAAGGCACGGGCTAGCGAGTGATGGCCATGTGGTACTACTTGATGGTGGAACTAGAATCTCCATAGGGAAGTGGATATTTTCCAAGGGATGATCAATAATGGATGTCATGAAACATGTTCTCATCATATTCATTTCATGCATGCCTGTCCATCTACAACAATAATGAAGGGCAGTCACACGGGTTGGTAAGAAAAGTGACACCTATAATTTTTTTGGGACTCGCTAAGCATTGAAGATGAAAGTTTTTTTCATAAGGGATGAAATCGATGATCAATGGTAGGTGGCATGGCCCAATCTTGACCACTCCCCACCATCCTATTAGGGCCCCACCCATGTTGTATCTTCCAATGGGTAAGCAGGAAAGTTCCATGTGGATATTGTAGTCCCATCATCAATCAGTACTGCGTGGCCATTTCTTGCTAGCTCGTGTCTTTAAAATAACATGAAATAAATCAAGGCGGGCATGTGGGGAGTGGTAGACATGTGGCCACCTCTTCAATCTGATAGTCATTGATATTCCTTTGAAAAGTGTTAGTCATCTTCACCAAGGAGATTGAGCCCACCAACATACCAAACACGTGGTTGAAGTTCACTAGCTTGTGTCAATAAAATAAGAAGAAAAAAACTAACACACGCATAAGGGGAACAACTAGGGTTAATTCCCATGATCAGTTAGTCAACACAAAGTTCCACTTCTACACATGCCACAAAATTTAATCATATAAGGGGGCCATCTCTAGGAAAATGAGATATTGACCCATAAGACAAAGGCTAAAGATAAGTCATTAAAATAAAGACTTCAATCATAGGAAAATTTGATGCTTAAAAGAACCAAATAGACCGATGAACCTAAACACAAGGGGCTAGTGAACACATGAATTTAATGGCATAAGTGGCAACTTAAATGACTGAAAACTTGGAATACCAAATCAATGCAATTTTGAAACAATCAAAGGTTTTTTATTCATAGGCCAATTTTGTGAAGTTTTATGAATATAAAACCCTATCATAGTGATGAGAATATGACCTAAAATCATAAACGAGGGCCCAAGATAGACTTTGCACAATTTTTATGCTGGAACCAAGAAATTTTTTGAATGGTTCCATCAGTGGCTCCTGTTGGGGACACATTCCTTTTGTAGGCATGGTGAGATCCTAGAATCATTGGGTGAAGCAGACAAGGGAAAAAGGAAAAAAATAAAAAAAATAAAATATTTAAAAAATATTACACAAGCCAAAAGACTTGAAAAGGGAGATCCAATCTCCACTCCACCTGAAACCTTCTTCTGAGGTTCAAATTTTAATATGCACCCTACAATCTAACTAGGATTCATTTCCATACTAGTGGCACCAAGCCACTACAATCTAGGGCCAATTCTTGCCCCTGTCAAAAAACAACCTATTGAAAGAACTAATGTCCTTCCACTCACATTTTCCTTTATCATAACATGATAGAAAGCATAGCCTTCTCCTTATAAGCATAAAAATGTGGACACCTTTGGGGTCTACCTAATTACAAATAATGTTACTAGCATTTTTCTCAATTTTTCTAAGTATATTATTGTTAGTGTAATCTTGGTCATTCTCTATTGTATTATCAAGCAAAAATTGAAAATTATTTTCATCAGATGGTACCAAGGAGAGGGGATAATAATCACCCTCTAGGTCAGTTTCACCCTCATTGTCTAAAGGGCTATTAGAAACCTCACTAGGAGAATTAATTCCTCCTAGATAAGCCTTATGATACTTGCACTTTTCCTTGCCTTCTTTTCATATTCCACCAGATTTTTCCCTTTGAACTTCATCTTTCTTCTAAAATAGTTGAGCTCCTCAGGAAATGGTTACTCTTGACACCATACTTCTTAAATTTCCTATGTCCCCTTCTATTCTTTGGTGTATCAAGAGCTCCCTATGAATTAACCTCATTCTCAAGGGCATTCTTCTTAGACTCAATAAAAACCAATCTCCTAGACCTTTGGACCGGCCTAATAGACTCTCTAGACTTACTCACCCTCTCAGTGATAAGAACCACAAGACACCTAAAATTCTACTCTTAGACTCAAACTCAATTGTTAGTTTCTGAATGTAATTTTCTGAATTAGAAATATGGCTATCGGTCCTTCTTTTAATGAGCCATGAAAGTTTTCCAACCATTAATTCTTCAAAGAAAGCTTATGTGTGAAAGTTGACAATAGTATTCCTTGATCCTTTTTAATATTAACCATTGATCATGTTTTAAAAGATATATCAATGGGTAGATTACTATGCAATCACTTATAATTAAGTTTTAATTGTTCTATTTATGCTCCTTTAAATAAAACAAACTCTAAGTAGATAAACATCTATTATGTACATAGCATCAATTAAAACTATTCTTGATATAATTACCTACTTACCCACTGGAATTATTTCACTTGTATTTCTTTGTATCAAAACAACGGGGATTGATCATGATTTGATCTCAAAATATTGGTTCATATGTTGCCATGATTTTTTTTTACCTTCTCCACATTTATCAATAGTTGTGAGGACTGATGGCTGAAATCTCAAGCATGTGCCTCAAAGAAATAAGCTGAAAATAGCATCATTTAGAAATAGTATCTTTTCGGCCAAATTTAGAAGTATTCTCACTTTATTAGAGCCCATTAGAGCCTTTTAGAAAGTCCACATGGCACTTTTCTGCTTGCCTATTGGAAGATACCGGACATGGGTGGGGCCCTCAAGGGATGGCAGGGAGTGGTCAAGATTGGGCCACGTCACCTACCATCGACCATCAATTTCATCCCTTATGAAAAAAACTTTCATCTTCAAGGCTTAGTGGGTCCAACAAAAATGGCAAGTGTCACTCCGCCCACCAACCCGTGTCACTGCCCCTCCTTATTTTTGTAGATGAACGGGTGCATGGGGAATGACTCTAATAAGAACACATGTCATGATGTCCATCATTGATCATCCCTTGGGCAACATCCAGTGCCTTGTGGAGATTCTAGTCCCACCATCAAGCAGTACCACATGGCCATCACCCGCTAGCCCGTGTCTTTAAAATAACATGAAATAAATCAAGATGGGCACATGGGGAGTGGTAGATATGTGGCCACATATTTAATCCCACATCCATTGATATTCTTTTATAAAGCAGTAGTCATCTTCATCAAGGAGATTAAGCCCACTAGCATACCAGACACACGGTTGAAGCCTACCAACCTATGTGAAAAAATAAGAAGAAACAAACTAGCACAAGCATACAAGGAACGACTAAGATTAATTCCTACGATTAGATTGTCAGCATGAATTTCCATTTCTAACATGCCACAAAAGTTAATCATAAAAGGAGTCCATCTCTAGGAAAATGAGATATTGACCCATAAGACAAAGGATACGGATTTAAGTCATTAAAATCAAGACTTTTATCATAGGAAAACTTGATGCTTAAAAGGACCAAATAGACTAATGAACCTAAACATAAGGGACTAGTTAACACTCGAATATAATGGGATAAGTGGCAACTTAAGTGACCAGAAACTAGGAATACTATATCAATGCAATTAATAAATGATCAAGGGTTTTTTAGATTCATAGGCCACTTTTGGGAAGTTTTATGAATATAAAACCCTATCATAGTGATGAGAATATGAACTAAAATTAGAAACGAGGGCCCAAGCTAGACTTTGCACAATTTTTATGGTGGAACGAAGAAGTTTTCAAAGGGGTTCCATTAGTGGCTCTTGTTGAGGACACATGCCTTTCGTAGGCATGGTGAGATCCTAGAATCATTGGGTGAAGCAAACCAGGAAAAAGGAAAAAATGAAACAAAATAAAATAGAAAGAGAAATAAATAAAATATTTACAAAATATTACATAGGCCAAAAGACCTAAAAAGGGAGATCTAATCTCCACTCTGCCTGAAACCTTCTTCTGAAGTGAAAATTTTAATATGCACCCTACGATCTAATCAGGCTTCATTTCCATATTGGTGGCCCCAAGCCACTGAAACCTAAGGCCAATTCTTTCCCCTATCAAAAACCAACCTATTGAAAGAATTATTATCCTTCCACTCAGATTTTCCTCTATAATACTAGTACAACAAGCATAGCCTTATCCCTATAAGAAGAAAAATGTGGACACCTTTGGGGTCTACCTGATTAAAAACAATCCTACTAGCATTTTTCTCAATTTTTTTGAGTATATTACTATTAGTGTAATCCTGATCGGTTTGTATTGTATTATTAAGCACAAACTAAAAATTATTATCATCACATGACTTATCTCCATATTGAAAATATCATTCCTTATTATGCATTTTATTGTCATGCTCTATAGAAGTACCTTCTAGTTGAACTGGAAATCGAAATTTTCATACTCTTGTAAGTAGATGGCATCATGATATTCATCCTTATTTGCAACACCTGTATCAAATGTAAAAGATTCATATGTAATTCCCTTGAGGATTTCATTAATGTCTTGCTTTATTTTCTCAAGGCCACATTGTAACACTATGTTAGATGCATCATTTGAATTCTCAACAAAGAGTGGATTATCTTTGTACCAATAAGTGTCATCATTTATGATCTCTAGTGCAAATGGAGGCTCATCAAACAATGAATTTTCCATCACATTCATTCTTGATATAAGAGCCTCAAGCTCCTTAGCATGAAAATCCAAATCCTTTAGTCATCATTACACTCAAAGTTACTGCAATCACTAGAAGAATAGATAGACAGGCTATCAACTCCATTTCCAACCTCAAATTGCTTAGTATAGACATCGGGTGTTTTTGCCATGTCCACATGATTTGAGATAGCATGGTCAGAGGGCTCTTCAAGTGCCATAACATTTTCAACCAAAATTAGGGGCTTCAAAATTTTGTCAGAATGCATAACCTGATCATCTGAGAATGAGCTTATGTCATCCACATCTTGCATGCTAATGTTATCCTCATCTTATGTAAAACTTTCCAAGTCTACCTCATTCAAGCTGGAATGACTAGCAGAATAAAAATTAGCATGATCAACATCATGAATTGAATGTTAATGAACTTGCCTAATGAAGCTAAGCTCAAAATTTTAAACCCTTGCATTATTGTAATCAGGACTACATGGTTCTAGCACACTAAATGATGAATACATTATCTCTTTATCACTCTTTTCTTCAAATAGATTACCAGATTCATTTGATCCATAAGACTATATATGGTCCCTCTTTGTAGTCTCATTACTAGAACAACTATTATTTTTATCAACATTTGGTGTCTCATGGCAGAAAATTCTTTTATTCAAATTACCTTTATGCATTCCATAATTTTGATTTATTTTAATATTCATAGCTATCCCATATGCCTGATGCAAGGTTTTGGGATTTTTATCTCTTAGTGGATAGCTCATTTTTTTATCAAAATATCCAAAATAAAGGACCAAACATATTGCATCACTTATCTTTAAGAGCTCAGGAACATCCCTTGATGTTTTAGAAAATCATCTGTTAAATGTTGGAACTAGTTAATCCACTTCTTTCTCAATGTTCATAAATTATTGAGAAAATAACTAGCACGAATTCTTTCACCAAATTTCTCTATGAAAACTACTTTGAACTCCTCCCAAGAGTAGATAGAGGATGTTGGTAAATCAGAGAACCAATATCTTGAATCTCCTTTTAGAGACTGCACAAACAACCTCTTGATCCACCTCAAATCCATCCATTAAATTATTGAATTCTTTTATATGCTTTTTAGTTAATTTACACTTTGTACCATTGAACTTTGGTAGATATTCTCTAATTTTAGATGGAATAACATTTGGGTAGCCATTAATCTCAATGAAATTAATAGCTCTATGTCTATCAGAGTTGAAAATTCTTCTACAAGTATATAGAATTACCCTTCCCTTAGCTAGTGCTTATTCACTGAATAAGGAACCAAATTTTCATGAATTTCTCATATGGTTGTCATATACTGAATGCATGCTTTGTGAAAATTAAAATATGGAGAATACCTGGATGTGTTGCAGATGCTATAGATTCTTCTTCTTGAAAAGAAATAATTGTATATTTGAGATTTTATTCACATCTTCATGAGGTTCTTGAGATAGAGTCTCCACCTCTCTTCATAGAGGATTTAATTTCAAACAACATGAAGCTCTTTGAAAGATGAATTTCCTTCTGATTCTTCTCTCACAACAGAGCCACACATATATTCTTTGAAATTTCTGCAACAAAATCACTTCCAGGTCTAAAAAAATTTGAATATCTGAACCAAACGTTCAGAATCACCAAATTATTGACTCTATGATATCATAGTCTACAATTGGATATTCAAAGTTATCCCTAGTAGAGTCACCATTTTTGTTGGTGATTTTTCTAGTAGAACCCTAAAATTCTCTAAATATTTTCCAACTCTTATAGTGAAGAAGCTACAAGGTTAGTGACCAACACAACGATCTTAGGATTTTTTTATCCTTACTCCTTCACTTCAGGCTCTTTAAAACCTAGGAGGGTGATAAAAAATAAGTCTTCATGGAAGTGTATTCAATTAATAACATATTTATACATAGATTGATTCCTATATACTACAAATAAAACCCATCTCACTGAATATTTGGCAGATCCTTTAAGTGAATGACTACTTACTTGCCACAAATCAAAGATATTCCCAACCCACATAATTCTTGAAAAATATTTTAAAATAAATATTGTTCTTATTTTAAGTTCATGGCCAGGTATGTTATTTCCTCATTTTAATGCTAGATTTTCTAAAAAACTGACTAGTGTCTCATCAATTAGAGCAATAAAGTCAAATATGTAAGAATATGTAATATATGAACTACTCAATTTAGAAATAGGTTGACTATTTTCATACAAATTTGAATTTATGAAAACTCACAATTCCTAAAAATGTAATGCCCCGCCAAGTAACCCTAAAGGAAGTTGTAATTAATGATTAAAGTGAACCATTTTTTTCTTTTTAAAGTGCAATTAACATACACATTCACTTACTAATTAAAAACAACCTCTAAGGCTACAAGGTTGGGATTACTAAAACCCACACATTCATATAACCTATAACCATAGCATTTAATACTTTGTGAAATAAACATCATACAACATAACATAATAAGATAAACATCCAAGATACAATTTCATATTCATTTACATAATCCAATAGTTACATCACTCATTCCCAGAATGAGGCAATAGTACATAAGATTACAATTACATAACTCCACGTCGTAAACATAAGAGGGATAAATAACATATACAATCTGAAATATTACAATGCAAGAATAACTCAAGAACTGCGAGCTATCCAACTGGATATCTTGCCACCAAGTACTGAAGATCAATGGGGACCCAACGGTTTTGGTTCATGTTCCACCCAACCAAGTGGTACCCAAAGGACCACCCCCCATGCTAGGAGATAGTAACAAATTAACATGGACAAAGATCTACAACCTCTAACCAAAGGCAGACTCATACTGACTCAACAAAAAAAAAGTACAACATAAGTACAATACAAGTACAACTCTCACATCACTGACATAGGTCACATTGCTTCCAGACATAAAATAGATCAAGTATGTTTAGAGAACCATACAGATAACATAAATACTATCAAATAGACAGTTGTCCTAGATAGAGTGTCATCGCACAACTCATAATAAGTTACCCTCGATGGATCTTCATAGGCTCTGGTGATCCTAGTGGCCTCTATCGACCCTCAGCCCTCATACTTACTAGTGCGGAATCAAATACCTCTCGTACAAACAAGATATATGACTATGCCATTCCAGGCCTTTCCACTCATTCCAAGCCTTAACTAGCACTTGACTATGAGTGAAGCTAGAACTTATCTTTTTAGTGTGTAGTACTCCCCAATATTCATTTCAATTTTAGTTATCACTTGATTAAACTCACTTCCATAGGTTACCCAAATCCTACCTCTTTCGGGTTCTAGCCCCTAATGGAAGCCACTCTTCTATTCGACAACACACAAACATTCTATCCACCAAGGGAATCACAAGTGCATACAACCTAGGTATCAAAACCACTCCATCACAAGGAGGAAACAAATAATAGAACACACTCCAAATATCTTAGAGGCAACAACACATAGTCCACTCCTTTCACAGGAGGTGCAAAACAAACCCGTTCGTGGAAACCGGGTAACTATTGAAAAGACACCATGCACTACCCAAGGGACAACACTGGTTGACATCATGAATTGACAACCCTCTTAGATCCTCTAAGATTCTCTGGAAGACTTACAAATTGGACTAAGACATAATCCCACATCCCAAAATATAACATGATGACATAGCTACAAAAGCAATCAAGTCATTAATCTAATCTAATATTTGGATTTCCTAGATCCATACTCAAGCAATGGGTAACGTTTACAAAGTCAATGGCATGATAACAAGGTTTACTCAAATAACCATATACCCATCTTCCATTTTCATTATAGGGAATTTAAACTATTAAAACTCACAACCCCTTTTGCAACATACGAGGAAAATAATTATAAAAGACAATCACGAGGGTATTGCTATATTTGGATATTCTAAATCCATATCTCATTCATAATTTCATTCACAATAATTAAATTGTTTGAATAGAAATAAATAAATTAAGGTAATTAATTGAATTTTTATTGCAAACAACTCCTTAATTATCTCTTAATACAACATAAAATTATAGACAATAACCTTTCTATGATTATATCCAAAACCTATATCTTCCCAATTCTCTATTAAAACATGAATATATTCAATTTGTAAACTATCCTTTTTCTATATCTATTAGTTCATGCATTCATCACTTATCTTTTCAAATCTCCATGCAATACTAAATTACATGCATCTATCTAATAAAAGACAAAATATTAAACTATATATATATTTAAATATACCTACTCATATTACTCATGCAATATATATATCTCAATATTTTCTTCAATCATATTAACAAAATACATATTTCCTTTAAATCAAGTAATTAAATATCTTTTTCTATATATTTCTCACACAGACTAATCATTTCTTTTAACACACCAATAATACATATTTTGCAACAGCAAAATAAAATAAGATAAAATATTGTTTATTCTCTCAAATGTATACATATACTTTCTTATATCTTTCATTGCATTCAATTAATTATTTAATAAGACACATCCAATATACATCTTTATCTATAAATTTAATTTGTTCAAATAATCCATAACCACATTAATCCAACTATATTTTATTTCATCAATTTCTAATAAATCATAGAAACATGTTACCCTTTATTAAAAATAAATCAATCTAATAATGAAATATATATATATATATATACATTTATAGAATATATATATATATATACATTCAATAAAAGTAACTAACACATAACCTGCACCAAAACCAAGCCAAATTGCACAGGGATTGAAGCGAATTCCACAGATCGAGGCTGAGACGAATTTCTCAGCCGAGGGTTACCTTGTTTTGTTTTAATAAATAAAAAAAATAAAAATAAAAAAAACAAGGAAAGGCAGAGGGGCGCCGACAGTACTAAGTACAGTCCGGCCATTCCCCAAGAACCGCCAGAGGGGGCAACGCTCCCTATGGATAGCGCATCCCCCAATCATGGTGGGTGCACTGCCCATAAGTAGCGCTCCACCCTAGGTCGCATGTGGGGCGGTGGGGGAAATACAAGCACCCCCACCAACCACATTAAAACCCCCTCTTTTTTTTTTATACTTTAAAAAAAAAATTAGTTTTAAAAACTGTAGCAATAGTCCGTGATTTTTCAAGAACCAAAGCGTCATACAGATGACGTTGGAATTTAAAAATAAATCTTCAAAAGCAATAATAAATATATATATCATATGTATATATTTATATTTAACAAAATATATATATATACATATGTATATATATTTATCCAGAATTTCAATTACAAGTCAAATTGAAGAGATTTCCCAAAAAATCCAATTTTCACAGAGGTTCAACAAAATTAATTCTTTTAACTAATTTCTTGAATTCTTAAACAATTAGAAGAATAATAAAATCAAATGGGTCTAAATTGCAAATCAGAAGTTTTCTGAAACAAATTTGTTTTTCCACAGAGGTTTAAATTTTCTAAAAACAAGCTAATGTTTTGTTTAACCTCAAAGTTCGATTTAAACAATAGAACAATCCATTTCCCAAATTAAATTAACTTCTACAGAGATTTACCCAAATTTCCCCACAGTTTTGGTTTAATTTAAATCTAGTTTCAATAATTAAATCCTAATTCTCAATGAATTCAACAAACAGATTTCAAGAACAATATATATTTGTTTTGAACAAACTAGAACAAGAAAACCACAGAACAAAACCTAGAATTTGAAGCTACAGTTAGAGAATGAAATTTTTGATGCAAGCCTTCTCCAACAATTCCCTGTATTTTTCTTAAATGTGCAACGGATCCAATCCAAAAACTTCAACAATTGCAAACTGGCTTTCCTCAAATCACATCCAAAACCAAAAGTTGTTTCAACCCTTCCTCTGTGCAATTTTCCCAAAATTATCCTTTCACACCAGAAGAAGTTTTTCCTCTACCAGAATTCTCTCTATGCCTGAATTTTTTAACCCATCTTCATTCCTAAATTCCACTCACACATGCATGCCTAATTGAAAAATATCTTGCACAACCAAATCTGATTTTGCATGCAAAACTGAAACTTAAAATATCTAAATATCAATTATCTCCAAAAATTGAAAACCAACTTTGCTTTTAAAAACCAATTTCAATTTCTAAATTAATTCCAACTTAATTGAAATGAAATTCCAAAATAATTAAATTTCCACAAATTAAAATTCAATTCCAA
>CM021109.1:128551124-128705387 GCA_007115665.2 Sequoiadendron giganteum | reverse complement strand
AAATTGCATGTATAACTCATTAGCACTGATGAGAATCTTAAACTTCTACAGAAATGCATCTCTAGTTCAATCCAATTATGGATGGAAGCAGCATGTAAGTGATTATACCAATAAAAGGCCTCTTCCCCAAGGGAATAAGGGAAGATCCTACATGCAAGATCTTCATTATTTATTCCTATATCCCTCACACAAGTCTGGAAAATCCTAATATGCTCTTTTGCTGTCCTATTGGGATCATGAATATGGAACTTAGAGAAAAAATGCTCAGGGTTCTTGGGCATAATATTGTAATTATTGAAAATAAATGGAGATGGGTTGCTAGAAAGGAAAGCCATTGGTGGAGGTGGGGGTGGTAATGGCCAATTTATGACTAGTTACAGCTGTGGAATAGGAATTCCTTCAGAATCAGATGAAGATGAGGATAATGGAAATGATGGAAGTGGGTGAGAGGATGATGATTCTTCCCCTCCTCTGGTCCTTCTTGACCTAATAAGGGTCTGTAATTCTTGAAATTATTCTTCTCTTGGAGTAGATCTAGTTCTTCTTCTAAGCCTTTCAAGAGAAATGTAGTTTAGAAAATTCTCCATCTTGCTTATTCAAGGCCCTCTTTCTAGCGCCAATCTATTGATGGTGTTTTCTGCAAAACAACAAATCAGACAGAATATTATATCCTATCTCTCTTGAAAGGTAAATGTCTATGGAAAAGAGATAACCCCAAGGTCTCTAATGTTAGGTCTTGACAATGCAAATAAAACAACTCAGAGATAATGTGAAAATGCTGGTAATCACAAAGGGACCTTACTACAAGCAAACACTGGACTTTGAATCTATCATATCTAGCAACAAATTGATACTTCAAATCCTTAGTTGAACTCAGATAATAAAGAAAATAACAAAAGATAAAGGTTTCAGAGATAATTCCAAGACTAATTCTAACCCTAAGATTGAAAATTCCAAATGATAAGATGCTCAAAATGGACCGATTCACTCATAAACTACTTTTTGTTTGACCCAGATTAAATTTGCAATCTCACAGGAATAGTGCAATCTTCTGTGGTATTTAAATATTTTCAAATCATAAAAATTCATTCAAAAGAATCCTATGGCAACTGAAATGAACAAATACTCATAATTGAACTAAGTACAATTTTAAGTCCACACTAACTTTACAAAGTAGCTAACAATCAACTAACTGCAAAAAGTATGGACTAGAGATCATGCAAACATTCCAAACATGAAACCCTAAGCATCACCAAACCATCTAACAGTAAACTAAAGCAATTTTAAAGATAGATTAAAAATAACCACGCTAGATAAAACTCAACACAAAAGAGATACCAAATCACAATATCCTTTCTTATATTAATTCATCCAAAATGGCAACAGTTCTAGTCTTTTGTAATAATACTTGCTTGAAGATAACCCTAATTCACTCAAATATGAAATCTCTATTCTATGTGCCTTGTTTGAAATTCTCACATACTTTGCACCCTACAACAATCTCATAATATATATAGTAAATACATCATTTTCCCTTCTATAGCTACCTCTCCCCAGGTACAGCTGTTGATACACCTCATAGATTGCATCCTGTCCAAATATACCTCTAGTGCTCAACCCCTTGTATGGGTGGAATCTTGCCAATGCATATACCAATTAGGATGTCATGGTGAAAGTCTTGGTCTGCAAAAAATTGCACATCTACTCATGGATAACTGCACTTATGGCATCTACCTAGTGGTAGTCTATACCTTGCTCCATCTGAGCAATGACATTGAACATCCAACTCTCGAGTACTCCTATATTATTCATCCCTACCAACATGTTGAGGGGAGTGATGAAATTATATTATTCCCTCTTGAATTTAAGTCTAAATAGTTGTTTAGGCAACTTAGTGAAGTGAGACTTGGCCTTATCCAACCATTAATTGATCACCTATTGGGACTTAACCACATTCTCTTAATAGTACTTCTTAGCTGCATCTATATCAAAAGCCACCACATGCAACCTATCAAGTATATCAGAATTTCTAGCAATGGACATAGGATTAAAGTTTTCCACAACCCTTCCTTGGGGACCAATTATTATTTGTGTTCCTCTGTTCAAGTTCCTGGCACATTCAAGAACCAACTCATAGCATTGTACTATGGAGGGACAACCAGCTACATGTGCTAACCTAAATTCCAAAGTTCTTCTAGCCAATAAATGGAGGTTTTGTGCTCCCATTTCAGCCTTAAAATCTTCTTAGTCCCACATCCCCACATTGGTATCAATGATTCCTGACCAGACATAAGTCAATCTACTCTCAAAAATATTACTCTTTATGTCCATCTTTACCTTTTCTACCTCAGAGATAGCAGAACTTTCAACACTTGGATCTGTTGCCTTTCCCTTGCTATGCCCAACAACATCTTGTCTTGATCCTTCTTGAAAATGAGTAAACACAACCAAAATGAGATCCCAGATAAACAACAAGTGCCAAAATCCATATTTCAAAGTTTGGGATTTAGCCTCCTTCGCAGAATCCAAACTGGAGAGGAATTCTGGGGAAATCCGGACCAAGCAACATCTAGTGAAATTGACATACAAACCCCACAAAATAATTTTAAGCCATCAATATAACCAAGGAATAACTTGAAACTACTTAGCATAAGTTCATTTGATCATCTAAATTCATCATCAATAAGCAACTTCCTCATATAATCATTGAATCTCTCATTCCCACCAAAATTCAAGAAAATTTGCCTTAGATGAAAATCCTCGAAAAAAACAACTTCAGCAACCTGGGAAAATGAGAGGGGCGCAAAACATCTAGGAAAATCCTGAAGGAGCGGATTTCAATGGAACCAAGAAAAATTTACCATGAAAGCTTGAAATCGAAAGAACGACTAGGCAAGGAACAACGGGAAAATATGGATGAAGCAGAATTCTGCGAGGCTAGCAAAAGTCTGGAACAAAGCAAATTGTGCATAATAGAGAAGAAACAGGAAGACTTCGGGGAAATCCAGCAGAAGCGGAATCCAGCAAAACAACAAAAACCCGAACGCCTATGTCTCTCTCGTCCTCACCCAAATAGATCAAATGGACATGAACTAAGATCCTGCAACCAATAATGAGTTGACCTAAACCTCCAATGGATGAACCATGAACTCAAAACTCACCTCTCAATAATTTGAGAGGGATTGGCTATGCCCTAGGTCAAGAACCCTAAAACCTCTTCCATGAAAGCACATAACAGATTAGGCACAACTTGCTTGCAAACAAGGATAGGAAATTCATGGTAAATGCAAGCAAGCCCTGAGACAACAACGAAAGACCGGCCCAAAGAAAATATTCAAGACAAGCACCCAAAAAGATTGGCAAGACATGGAACCCCGAAATGCCCAGGAAACATGCACACCCAACAAGAACATAGCAAAGAACAACATGAAAGCGCATACAATAAATAAATCCAAACCAAAAGAGAGAATATATCTACATACCATGATAATAGAAGGAAACGAAACCCAGGAAGCTGGCAAACAACTTCAAGCATGAGTAAGACATGAATAATGCTCAAGAAATCCGAATGCAGCACCCGAAATCACTTCCAAATGCACAATCCAGTAACACACCTCAAGCTCCAGCACTACAAACTCAAATGGCAAATCACTTCCCAAAATTCAATATAACATTGCCCCAAAAGTCATGCAATCACCATTAATGCGATTGAGAAGATGATAGAGACCAAAATCCTGGAATCTGATAGGGCAATGAACTTTGAAAAAATCTAGACATGACGGATTTCCTTGGACTAAGAAAAAGGCAGTCGTTACCAAGCACCAAAGGAAAATCGGGAAAGTCCAGCTAGGGCGGATTTTCCTAAACACAGCAAAAAAACCCGAAGTGCACCTAGAACTTAAGGTTATCAATATAAATCATAAATGGGCCATTCCAACCAGCAGGATGAACATCAAAGCACATTCCCAAGCAAGAAAAATTCCAAAATAGAAAGGCCAGGACACCAAAAAGCGAAAATGAGGGTCCCCACCTTCAGTGGGGCGTGTGTGCAAAAAATCCATAACACTGTGATTCTTAGAAATTTTTTGTCTAATCCTATAGAATCGCATTGGGCCCCTCTACAAAAATCTCTCACTATTTTGGCTATCTCGGAGTGGTTTTTCCATGGCGGGAGATTTTCACTTGATGGAAAAAGTGTCCAATACAAGCAGTGCAAATTTGCAAAGTGGTGCATCTTTCGTTCTGCAACTCATGTGACCAAGTGGACTATTCCAATGCATTTGAATAGGTATTTTTATGTTAGGAATGGTCCTCTTTCACAAACATGCGGAATCGCTCTGAGCTATGTTCCACTGGATCGACCCCTTATGGGTCCAAAGTGAAAAATGGCTGCAAAGTTCAACATGTTGTTACTCAGATACCATGATGCTTAGAAACTTCTCATCTGATCCTACCAGATCATGTGGGGCCTCTTTACAAAAACCTCTCTCGATTTTGGCTATTTCAGAGTGTTTTTTCCATGGCAGCGAATTTTCACTTGATGGAAAAAATATCAAATGCAAGCAGTGCAAAGTTGCAAAGTGGTGCAACTTTCATTCTACAACTCGTGTGACCAAACGAACTGTTCCAATGCATCTGAATAGTTATTTTTATACTAGGCATAGCCCTCTTTTACACTAAAACACGCAGAATGACTCTATGCTACATTTAATTGAATCGATCCCTTAAGGGTCCAAAGTGCAAAAGGGAATCAAAATTTGACATGCTATTACTCGAAAATCATGACAATTACAAAATCTAAGTTTGATCCTATGGGATTGTGTGTGGCCCCTCTACAATAACCTCTCATTTTTTTTATCTTAGAGTTTTTTTCCTATGATGTCCAATTTTCAGTTGATGGAAAAAGTGTCAAATGGAAGCAGTGTAAAGTTGCAAAGTGGTGAAACTTTCGTTTTGAAATTCAGGTGACCAAACTAACTGCTCCAACGTGTCTCGATAGGTAGGTTTACTTTAGGCATGGTCCTCTTTCACACCCAAACACACAGAATTGATCTGACATGCGTTCAACTGGCTTGATCCCTTATGATGGCATGCAAAACAATGGAAAAGAGAAACATACACATGACGGTTGAGAAGTATGAGTATTCCACACAAATAGCGTATGATCATTGGTGCAGAACACCTTTCTCCTACATTTGATGAAGAAGGTATAGTTCAGTGGTTTTAGTCATTATAATGTCAAATAAGGCCATGATAGCCCATTCTGTAATCTTGCTTTTAGTTTTGAGTTAGTGTGGGGTCATTTGAGTCAATTATGTAAGTACAAATAAGAAAATAACATTGGTAAAGGCATTGGAAGAGATTACTAAAATTACCCCTGTTCAAAATTTAGAATTTAGGCCTTAAAAGCAAGGCTAGACGAGGTGAAAAGAAGAAATTGCTTGAGAATAAGTTAGAATAGGTTGGAAATAGGGTGAGATTGTGGAGTTTTATGTGTTCAAATGGTATACAAGGACAAGGGAGTTCAAAAGTATGTTATGGCATGATGCCCTAATTGGGAATAGAGGGGTTTTGAATGAAAAAGAGAGGTTTGAGGGAGTAAAAGTGGGTAAAGTCAAGGGGAAGCATAATTTGGTGGTCAATTAAGTTTGTGCAGGTAGAATGAAGAGTGTTGGAAGAGGTTTTGAGTTTTTATGACGTCTAGATATGGGGTTTTCAATAAACCCTAGTGAAATTCAAGAAAAGTGAGGGTTTAGAGGATAGTGGGGTTAGAGGGCCAATCACGCCCTAAAAATTATGGATTTCGTGGATTTGTAAACTGGTAAATGCTGCCCAATGGTGGTTTGCAATTGGAAGAGTGATTGAGAGCATGTTTCTTTGTTAAATAGACCTATTCAGGGGTCTAGGACAACGTTGAGTCCATTAATTATTTGTATTATAAATTATAACTTTCTTTCTCCCAAGTCCATTTCATATACAAGAAATAATATTGCAAAAAGTTGACATATAAATCTTTTGATGTATTTATATGGTGACGCATCAAGAACATATTGGAATCTTTTTATAAATCATTTCATGGAATACCAATTGAAAACATGTTTTTTGATTTTAGATAAAGTTGTTTAACATCAATCAATTAATATTCAAGAAAAACCATGAAAGACAACAATGATCAATGCTAGGGCTAACCAATTAATAAGTATACACATGAATAAGTCAAGCATGTACATGTGAATAAGGGAAGCACAAGTACTCAAAAACACATAAGCCTTGAAGTATACACATGAATACATAGTATACACAAATTAATACAAAGTATATGCACAAATACAAGGTATACGCATGAAAACAAGTAAGTGGAAAAGTATACATTGGAACACACGTAAGTCACAAAGTATACACATAACTCATATTTATTGAACCATCAATTTAGAATGCAAATATGGACACCATCAATAAAAAATATTTGTATTAACCAAATAGCCATGTAGGCATACATCAATATATGTTGATATAAGTATGAAATATATGTACAAAATATCCATATAGGCTTATGAGAATGCCATATAGGCATACAATGTCAAATATGTCCAATAAAAAATATGTACAAACTACCATGTAGGTATACAAAAAAGGGCTCTGGAATCAAAATTCATTGCTCTCCATGCTTTGGAAATAAATTCTTTCCCTTTTCTTGTCGATTAGATGGCGATAGGTATGTCACTCATTTGTGTTGTGCTCGAGGAGTTCTCCTTCTACTCCTCCTAGTGTTTAGTTAATGGTGAAGTTTTACCTATTACAATAAGAAGTAAAGACATGAATATATAGAAATTACATTATAAAAAATGATATCTTTGACAAAATAATCACTTACCACCATCCCATGATCTCTCTCCATGAGGGAAATATTCACATGCCCATGCTCAGGCGTGCTCAAGCCCTGTATAAACCATCCAAATATAAATTAAACTATGAATAAATAATGGTTTGATTTTTCACTAACATCTATAACGACGAATGTAAATTGAAATTTACTAATTTTCCTCATACCTCCCCTATCAGAGCCATCAAGGATTGTATAGTAGATGAAACACTGATCTCAAATTCCCTTGTCCCATTCAGAGGTGTTTTGGCTTGCAACATCTGACAATAAAACAACAAATTATTTAACGTAATCAACGATGTGCATATAAACTACACAAATCTATTAAGTACAATTCATTAGTTAAAATCTGTATTCCATTACCTTCATGTAGGTTTGAGTAAATCCACTAGCACTGGGAGGTGTTCCCTCGAAACCTCCAATATTAGCTTGTTCAACATCCAAAATCACATATTAAAATACCATTTGTAAAACAATGCTATTAACATGTAATAAATTTATAATTGTTTACTAGTTACATACCCCACTGATAGGTTAACTACAGAAATAAGTAGGTGGAGGGCTAGTGTATCAAGTTTCAACACTGTGACCCTACAATTTTATTAAAATCATAAAACTAAATTAGTTAATCTTGCATTTCAAATATGAAATTTAATAAATTAAATTCAATGAACATGCTAGCTTTTACTTTACTATCAATGCCATATGCCTCATGCAAAATGTCACCTGCCCTCTCCATCTCCATAACTATAGACGGATCCTATGTAGCAGCCTCCTAAGTGTCGGTGGGGTCATATGAACAAGTCACTCTACAAGATTGACACACATGAGTTCAAAGGCCACCACTCAAAGACTCCCCTAGATGGCATTGTAGAATAGGGCTAGTATGATGGACGACACTTTGGATCAAACTGTTGATTGCCTACAATGTCTCTACGTCTGCACTCTCCTTTGCGATGAAAGGCATAAAAATGTGCTCATGAGGCAGTCTAGGGAGAGTTCATCTCCCTTGCCACATAGGATCCAACTATGCATCGGGTCTATCTTGAGCCGACCCCCACCTCTCCCCTGGAAGTCCCTCATATCAAAACAATTTGGGATTTTGTTCAATATGAACTCACTGTATAGTTTCCTAAGGAAATATTATGGGACTTCACAATTGTTGCACAATGGGTAATCAAATACCATGTAGCACCTATCATAAAAATGGTTCCTTATCTGTTGGTGGTGGCACCAATTAATAAGAAACATCTTCCCATTGAGGGTAAGACTTTGATTTGTGTGTGGGTCAATGAATAGTGAGCACAAATCACCTTTTGTAATTTTTAAATCCTTTACATCTTTATATGATATTTTATTCGCATAATAAGCCCTAGCCGCCTGCCTCCTAGCTTGCCATCCAGTTATTTGTTTGCTAATTGAATCTACATTTTTAAACATATCTTTCAATGAACTTGCTAGGGTCATTATTTCTATGGTTGAACCATTTGGATCACTCAACCTACTGATTAAATCCTCAATTTTCTTTTTGTTGTTTTCAATTTCACTCATTAAATTTTGTTGAGTGCCAAAAGGGGGTTGAGTGATTGGTGGAGGAGGTTGTTGTTGTGGTTGATTTTGTTCTTTAGGATTTTGTTCTTGAGGATTTGGTTGCTCTTCTTGTTGAGTATTTTGAGGGTTTGTAGGTTGGTTTTCATCTACTAAAAATTCAAAAAAAATATCAAATACAACCTAAAACTAACAAATTCAAAACAAAAAGAAAACAATCCTTATCTCTGACACCTCCTCCTCCTTGTGGCACCATCTTTGTGAAGAAATAACAACTATTGGTGAAGATTTTTGCACAATGCCTCCTCCTAGAATGTGAGTGTGAAAAATAGGATTTTTGGTCGTGAGCACAACAAAAAACATAGCCGAAATGAAGAATGAATTAGTGTCAGTTTTTTTTTCTTTTAACATGTCATAATGTGAGCGTGTTAAAATGTGCTCGTGTTATGAATTTTCAATTTTTTTTTTGAAAGCGGCCACAAATTGGCTACCCATCTCCATGCACCTGCCCTATGAGTAATAGGTATTTTATATTCTACCAAGTTCAAGCATAATCCCATTTTCATTGAGCATTGTTGAGAACACATAACTTAAATATCAGAGGGTTACTAGGTAAAATTATCTCAAATTCACCTCTATACTCTTTCAAACACCATGAAGATATAAGGAACAAATATAACTTAAACAACAAGCAAAAGGACCAAAGTAACAGAGCTTTAATATGATTAGATTTTTTCTGAAAATGATCTGGGTACTATCATAGATCAATGCCTAATCCTAAGGCATGGAGTCAAATCTAAGCTCATGAATGCAAAATTAAACAACTTATATCAAATTAGTGGCCCTTTAAAAATTAATTCCTTACATTAATTGCAACCTCTAATATTAATGCATAATCATACTTTAAAGATCCATTTCATTCCCTCAAACCCATAGTATTTTGCATACATAATTTAATTCTTAACTTGAAGAAACCCATACACAAATCACACAACTGCAAAAATATTGCAATGAAAAATCAACTTATCATTGATGTATTCAATCCATATGATATCTGAGAACACAAAATGGAGACAAATTCTACAATATTTTCATTGATTTTCTCAAACTAATTGACACTATTATAAAATTCTATACATTCATTTACTGTAAGTAAAACCCCAATTCCTAGCTAAGATTTATCTATTTCCTTCTCCTAAACCAACAGATTAGAACCTGTACAAATGAGAGAAGAAGAAAAGATATAGAAGGAGAAACCCTAAAAATACATTCGTAGTTGACACCTGGATCCATTCTCCTTCGTTGATTTGTAACTACCTTTGCTTCTTAAAGAATCTTCACCTTGGTTCATGCATCTTGCATGCACTTTCCCTCTATAATAGAAAATTATTCCCCTCATGATGACCCTCTTCACCCATGCCTTGCTATTGAAAATATTCATTCAACACTTTGCCTTATTTTCTGCCTCTATATTTTTCTTATATTCACCTTTACTCTGCAATAGAAAACTACCTTACCTTTGCATCGTGAAAAACTTTACTCCATCATTTTATCGTTGTAGTTAAAAATTTATTTCTCCACCATTTTACCCCTGCAGTTAAAAAATTATTTCTCCACCATTTTGCCCCTGTAGCATGAAAACTATAATCCCCATCAAAAAACTCTTCCCAACAAAGAAAACATCTTATATAATGAATATTGTTGAAATGCAGAAGACAACTGAAAGGGGGGGTGAATCAGTTGTATCAAATTCTTTACTTCTTAACTTAATTAATTCCACTATATCTTCAATCTATTATTAAGTGTGAACATGAAATGAAAATAATAGAAACATAACACTAGAGACACTAGATTTATGTGGAAAACCCTAATGAGAGAAAAACCATGATGTGGATTAACTCACAGTATAGTATTAATGCAATATTGGATACAAAAAGACTCACTACCAGAGGGCTCACTACCCAAGTACAAAGGATCACTTCCCAGATCAAGGGCTCACTGCTTTAGGACTCACTGTCCAGAAAGAGAGGCTCACTTCCTATAGGAAAATACAAATAAATAGATAAATATCCACCACTAGGAGTTCCACACACTTTGCAACTTGATCAGAAGATTATGAATACAATGAAATAATGTCGCCACAATTCACACACTCTTCTCTTGCTCGGATCGAATGATGGATGGATATGAAATTCACTACAACTTAACTTGTATTTATACCACCTTTAACCTTAGGAACATTCTCCAAGGTCGGCTATACAATTTCATTTACAAATTCAAACTAGGTCGGCTACTCAACATTCTTGTGATGGAAAAGAATGTGAGGGGACCAAATGCCTATTTAATTTAGGACCCAAATAACATCTTGAAGCTCACACACGCTTCCTCAAGTTGATGCAAAATCCAAATGTAATGTGTAGACACCAGGTCGGACAAACCTGATTAAAACACTAATGATCTTTGAGGTATGCACATCTCCAACAAGATAAACACACATGGATTTCTCAACATACTTCACCAGTCATTTTACCATCTCTGAGAACAACTCAAATACATTCGCAACAATTTCAACAAAATTCATTCACAGAGAACGCTTCACCAGTTCAACTGAGACAGCCAAAAAAAACATAGACTCCAGAGGAGGTCTTACGAAGTGCCAAACCACAAGAAATTTTGTCAAAACATAGAAATCATCAGAAATAGTCATCTCCCAGATCCGCAAGATCTGAAACTAAATATTAGAAGACTGCAGAGCCAAAACATTTGTCCCAATTCACAAACAAATATTTTTGGCACACCGATGAACATATCTTCTTCTCTTCATCAAATCAGAATATACAATCCATTTAAGCTTATGAACACACCTATATATCATCATAGGCATAGGATTAACATAGAAAAAATATGGACCACAATATTGAAGCACGCTCAAAACACACTTCAACATAAATTTCATTATTTCTCAAATTTTCTCAAAAGAACTTGGCAAACCCAACTTACTCAACCTGTTCAGTGTTTACATCAATGACAAAATTAATGACAAAACCACCAAACACATCTGACTTTGTAAAATTTCACCTATATATACTTTCTATTTTATTTTGTTGGCATTGTACATTTCACTTTAACTTTGAAAACATTTTAAAATTCTCATTGGGCCATTAAAACTATTTACCCGTGCTTTTACCTCCCACTCTATCTTAAAATTTTATAATTTAAAATGAAGAGCTTTAAAACTATATACTCAAGCAAACATTTAAAAGTTAAAAACTTTTAAAAATTTGACTGGGCCCACCAAGTCTTTCCTCCAATGCCCATGCACCCACTCCACTTGATGACATCAACAAAATAAATGATCGGGCTCATGGGACAGCTAAATTTAAGGCTTTTAAATAAAGCTTTTTAATAGTTCAAAATGGATTTATTAAAATCCACAAATCTTTCCACTCGCTTCCTCGCTACTCTTTACAAAATAATATTTTATCTTGGCGGGCTCATGGGCAACCAATAGTTTCCAACAAAATAAAAAAGATTTAAAGCATTAAAAAATGTTGCTTGCAAATATTTCCCTTCCAATCCTTGCTCACCCATTATATTTTCTGATGGCATCAACATTTAACTTGGGGTGGTGGGGAAAGCAAAAACCAAGAATCTATGAAATATTTTTAAATCATAAAATATTTCTTCTGGGAGACCAATCCTCGAGCCCTCATGCCACTATGTTGATGTATGCCCTGGCTCTCATGGGCTAATGAGGAATGCTTGTTTCTTTCTCTGCATCATTAGCTACCTTCATTAATGAGCTTCAATGGCCTATGTAAGATTTTTCTTAAACAATTTTGATATATTTTGACTACAAATGCAAGTTGGGGTCATTTTCTGACTGAAAGGGCTTTTTTGACCATGCTAGCACTCAAAATCCATTTCAAATACATTTAAAATCTCTTCCCAAGCAATAGGATAGCTTATGAGATGAATTTCAAGCATAAAACAACAAATTTAAGCTCCAATTGACCCCCAAAAGATGCCTGGAAGCTCAAAAACGTGATTGCGTAGTATTCCACTCAAAACAACACATCTCAATCCGCATTAAAACACCTCAAAATACCTCCAAAGGGAAGGAAATACATCAATTTGTATTCCAACACAGACTGCAAATCAAAATATTCCCTTAACAAGGCTCCCAACAATCTCCCCGTGCCCTCGTGACCTTTGTTGTTGTGTGCTTTCACTACCACGAGGAAGTGGGAAAGCAAAGATTAAAACTTCAAATTTATAAAGTTTGAGGCAAATATTAAATTTGCCATAAAAATTTCCACAATTTACATTCCTTCCACTTTGTATAACATTTAAAATATTGAAACATTTTAAATATTATATTTTAAGACTTTAGAAACTTTGCAAATTTCAATTTTGCCCGCAGACCAAATAAGGAAAAATTCACTACGGGAAAAACGAGACACCTAGAGCCATGAAAATTTGCATAGGGACATTATCAATTATTTAGAGAAAACCCACTTCCTCAAATTTTGTCCAACCCTTAAAATTCAAGTACCTCCTTTGCAAACTGGCCCTCAAGACACCTTTGTCGCGACTAAAATATATTAAAATAATGCATCATATGACCTCCATTTTTTTATGAAAATGGAGTTTAAGATATTTCATGCCAAATAAATAAATGGGTTGTCATTAGATATGTAAAATTGGACACTTTCTAGAACACCAATTTTGGACTTGTTGTGATCAAAACAAGATTAAATAACCCATCAACACTTATCCTGAGACCCTGAAACTGAGTAGGAGTGTAGAGATTTGACCCAATAATTTAGTGCAACAAATGGCTTGGGAAAAAATATCCCGAGACGCAAGATATTAATCAACAAAGTGGTTCACTCAGACTTTTCTGCAGCTGTTCCTATTTATAAGTAATTAAAGCTCACCAAGTTCACTTTGAAAAAATATCAAATCATCTTCTGAGGAACTACCACTGAACTCACTAGGTACCATGTGTGCAAAAGGTGTATCCTTGAATCATCATTTTTCACCAGATATTAAGGGTCAAACTTGACTACCTTGAAAAGTTTTGAAAATGCAAGTGTGAAAACAAAGGAAATTGCATTTGCTTTTGGCATCTAAAAATAGAAAATTTGATCATGAGGCTTTGAAACCAGACTAGGGAGTACATTAATGTAATGAGAATGGAGAGAAGCAATCAGTTTGACATGACAATCATCCAGTTGCAAAATATCAATTTGAATAGGAGGCCAACTTGCAAGATTGACAATATGCAAACAACAAAAAGGTGCCAGAACCCTTCAACTTTTCTTTTCAAAATGTTGTCAAAAGTCATCATGGGAAACTACAAACAGACATGCATGTTCACATATATCACATAAATGTGTCCACCAAGGGGTTTGGCTTGAAAATCAACTAGCTTCAAATGGCGACCCTCCAAAGTAGGTCACATGGATAGACTTTTTAGGGGCACTTCTGAGTGTGAACATGCAAATTTTTCAATATGGGCATTTCAAATTTGCAATATTTGAAGGTACCGAAAATGGCTCTAATTGGGGATGTATGGCCCTTGTGGGCATAACAAGAATCTAGATCTTTGGGAGAGTAGACTAGGTGCCAAAAACATTGGGTGATAGAGTCTTAATCAAATTTTAAACCATATTTGATGGCCCTAGGCCACCAAATGAAAAGACAAACCCATGTTTTCCTCTATCAAACACCAATCTATTGAAGGAACTAATTTTTGTTGGTGATTTTTCCAATAGAATCCCACAATTCTTTAAAGATTTGCCAACTCTTATAGTGAAGAAACTACAAGGTTAATGGCCAACACAACGAGCTTAGGATTTTGTGATATTTACTCCTCTTGAAGCTTTGTGAAGCCTAGGAGGGTGATCCCAAATATGTCTTCGTGAAGTGTATTCAATTAATAACATATTTATACACAGATTGATTCCTATTTACTACAAATAAAACCCATGTCACTAAAGATTTGGCAGATCCTTTAAGTGAATGGCTACTTACTTGCTATGAATCAAAGATATTCCAAACCCACACAATTCTTGAAAAATATTTTAAATGAATATTTTTCTTATTTTAAGTTCATGGCTAGGTGTGTTATTTCCTCATTTTTATGCAATATTTTCTAACAAACTAACTAGTGTCTCATCAGTTGAAGAAATAGTGTCAAATATGTGAGAATTTTTAATATATGTTAGGAAAATTTTGATTACAGAACAAAATTTTCATAATGTCAAAACTAAGAGGAGAAAGAGATATGCCTTTTAAACTTTTCAATTACAGTTCACTAAGATGCATATTAAAGCAATAACGGAATTGAGTAACACATTCAAACACAATTGACACCAGATTTATGTGGGAAAACCCTTACGGGAGAAATACCCACCACAGCAAAGAAGAACTCTTGTATTACAACAAAATAATTTACATACAAGTTCTAGTCTCTCCTTCACAGATGACAATTACTACAACAACAAATTTCCTTGATCAACCTTACACCGAATAACACTATTACAATGCTTCTCATCTCAGCATACAATGATATTCATAAACCGATCACACAATGATCATACATCCATCGAACCTCTAACTGTTCTTGTTCATTACAATGTATAGCAACAACAAGATCGATTTTTTCTCTGCACAATCGGTTCAATTCAACTTCCCCTGCAGACTAACCATTAAAAATTCTCAGGAATCCAAATGACCTCTGTCCAAGTCAGCAACCTCGACTGAATAATGTACACATCAACAGTCACCAGTTATGTGTGTTTCCCCCTTTATATTCTACTTGTCGTGTTCAGGGTCCACCAAGACATGCATACATTGCTTGTGAATTTTCAGAGAATCAAAAGGGAATCTACAATGTTCCCAATAAGTCTCCCTGAAAATACATAACACAATGACACATGTTTGAAGCCTGCACACCCCCTCATGAGTTACTTTGGACCCAACACAAAAGGCATGGGACTAGAGAGCATCGTTGATTAAGCCAACAAGTGGCAAACGTTCATTCAATTCCACTTGCTTCACAAGATTTTGTCGTTCCTCACCACAAATGAGTGTGGAATAGAACAAGCATCGTTTGATTAAACACATCGAAACCATAGATAAGGATCACCTTAACTGATACACTTTGTTGTGGTCCCCACTGCCATTGAAATCCAAGTCTCTTTTGTATTACATCGGTCCATCGACATAGCCCAGTGAAAATTTCCACCGATAACCCCAAGTCACACCGATTCAGTGTTTATCACATATCAGCTTATCAGTGAGACAACACATTGTCACTCACTGATATGTGATTGTTCTTCCGATGAGGCCAAGGTTCATCATGCTACCACCAAGAAGAAGGTAGGACTCTACAGTATAGTGGAAAATGCATGAACAAAAGGTAAAAATGTCAACTCCTTAATAGAGGTTCAAGCCAACAAGTTGAGACACATTTTCCAACAATATATGAACTACTCAATTTAGAGATAGGTGGACAATTTTCATACCTATTTTCATTTATGAAAACTCACAATGCCTAGAAACACTCACTCCCTACAAATCCTAATCAATTCCTTACAAAGTCTATACCCTATTCAAGATTTTTAATCAACTCTTTGAGTTAAAGCTGAAAACAAAATCATACATTCAAATGTAACAATTTGAAGAAAAATGATAACACCATTAGTATTGTCATTCATAACTTGTGAGAAATATACATAGGAGAGTATTTGTTTCCAACCTAAGATTTCTTTCGATATCAGTAGTTTCTATAAAACTGATTTGAGACTATTACATACAACATTTCATACCCAAGACAATCTATTAGCCTATTTATCCATATTATATTCAAAATGTCTTTCCTGAGCTTAGCATTCACCTAAAAACCTATTAAAACTTAAATTTCTGACCTCATGTAATGAGCCCAAAATCTCTTTTATAGAATAAGGTAGCAACAAGCACGAGACCAAAAAATACTCATGTCAAAACTCTATTCGACCGCTACATCAAAGATTCTCTCATTCGATTACAATGCACTCCCAAGAGGTGGGAGACATGTGAGAAAATGAAAGCAGTCTTCATTCATTTTTGGAGATCAGGTCCAATTTTTAAAATGTGTACAACCGAGCAGTTACCTCAAAACTTGTGTCCACACAAACAAAGTGAAAAGAAGAAAAAGCATGAAGAAGACAGAAAAGGAAAAGACAAAAGAAAATCCACATCTGCAACCTTGTCATCAATTCAACTTTGAATAAGATGCACTATATTTTTCCATACTCTAACAAAAGCCTAATCTATACTAAATCTAGGCTATGTAGTGCATTTCAATCTATCCATTATTCATCATGGTTTTAGACTTAAAATTTTCAAATCACTACCTCGACCCTCTTAATGCTAGACCTGAATTTCCATGCTAGGAATTATTCTTCAGTAGGCCAGTCAAAATTTATTACTTCATCAGCCCTCTATCTATAAGGTACATACTTGGTGACAATCTGGTTAGCTTCCTTGTCAAATTCTAGTAGGAAAATATCAACATGAACTAACATATCCATATTCATTATTAATGTCTCCATATCAAATTTATGAAAAAAATTCATAGGTTGATTCTAAAATAACTTTATTTACTTCATTTTTCCACTCATGTGGAGTCTTAATGCTACCATCATCTCTTAAAATGGATGGAAGAAGGCAATGATGAGATTCATGGAAGGATTTTACCAATTCCTTTATCCTGTTCTCCAATGTTTCAATATTTCCTTTGTATCCCTCAATCTCATTTACAAGAATCACAGTAGGCTTAAACCTTTTAGGTGGATTGGGATCCTGCTTTACCCCAATTCCTATCAATATCAATTCTTACTCCTAGGGATCTAGACATCCATGAGTGGAATAGCTATTTCTCTATCAATATCAAACATTCTCATGGCATCAACCATGGATGAATAACTATATTAAATACTATTCAATTTGTTATTCACTCTTCTATTAGATGTTCTAGTACTACTGTGACAATCCTCATATTGCTCTTAAAAGAATCTTCATCATGAATTTTATATTTTTCTTTGTATTTGTAGACACCCAAAATTGTCCATGTCATAACGTTACCTAGTCGATACATGACCTTGTAAAACATCTTGTAATATTTTACCCTAGGTCATTACATTATCCCACTTATTCCATTTATTCCACTTAATCGTGCCTTCCCAATTAATTGAATAAATCACATTTATTTAATTAATTCCTCCCTTCACATGTCTCAAAATAATTCAAATTAAATATTTGAATTAATCCCTCACTTATTGTCACATTGCAACATGTGTCACATGACTACAACTCTTCACATGCATAAATAATTTAAATAATTCTATTATTTAAATTATGAGATTCCCCACTCATGTCCTATTTTTACCCCCATTCATTGTGCGTCATAAGCATCTTTTCTTCCAAAATAAATTATAGAATCTCACTTATTTCCTCACATCTTAATTTTAGCCTCATGTCATAACCCACTTAATGTGCATCATAGACACTAAAATAAACTTTTGATCCTAGCCATACATATCACAAATTTGACTTTTAATCTTGGCCATCGAATCAAATCAGCCTTCTCCTATAAATCAAGCCTTTCACATGCCATTTGGGGGATCTTCTTATAGCATTATCACTCTGCCAAAATTTCTTCTTATTTATCTATTTTCTTCTATTATCTTTCATCTTATCGTTATGCTGCAAAAATGAGCAATCAACATATCAACAATCAAACCTTCAAAATCTTGCATTCTCATGCAGGTGGAGAAGAGCAATGGAGATAAATCAAATCTACCGTGGAGATCGGTTTGATTTGCTTTCTTGTTTTGATTTTCATGCTAGTGTGTGCTCTATTGTGCTTGTTAGGGTTTTCATATCTTGTTGTTTTAGTTTTATATCTTATTTTCCCTAACTTACAGTATTCATTTAATTGCCTAAGCAATTCTTCCCTATTGATATCCCCTTTCGCCTGTGTCCCTTCTAATATACTGGGTTCTACGATTGAAATGGGCACACTTCCCATATTATATGGTATAATTTCCCATGAATAACTTACATTAGTAGTAAGTTCCAGGGATACACTCTCTTGTGCAGTAGTGGGAGAGTCAACATCATTCTGTTTGGGCTTTCTAGGTTGTAACCTTTGCAACCTATCTTCCAAATGCTACCTTTTTTATGTAATTGTATATTATCCCGCTCAAGATATTCATATTTAACCAACAAATTATTCAATTATGTTATGATTTTATCCTTTTCAATAGTCAGAAAATCCACAGTTGCCCTTGTGAACTATGCAACATGAGTTGACATATTTGTAGCTTCTAAGGCTAATGTTTTTGATACTCTTTTTATTATTAGGCCTCCATTGTAGTTAGGTGCAGGCTCAGCAATGTCCATTTTTTTTGTGCTTGGGGCTAAAGACCATATAGCCAAGGCTTCCCATTCCTCACTGAAAGTAGAACCCTATAGTGTAATTGCAACTTCTTCCTTTGTATAATAGAGAGTTCTATCACATTTCTTGATTGTGTTGAAAGATATAGCTGAAGCTAAATCCCATTCTAGTAGCAACAAGATGCCACTAGTTCTCAAAAATTCCCAATCCTCCTTTGCAGTCATGTTTCAGAATTTGGCTCTCATTTCATTTAACACCTTTTTCTGAATGATAACATCAGGTAGTTTTGGATGAAGGCTCCTTTCTATAGCCAAACTTTTTACATACTCATCTCTTTTAGCCTTGTATGAAAATTCCATAAAAGCTTGAATCTTTACAAATAAATCATCATCCAAGAATTTGGTACATGCCTCAATCCACATATCATCACTTCCATTGATCCCTCTAAGATCAAAATTACTCGATATTTTTCCCAATTTATTTGTAGCCCTTACTAAAGATGTAGTAGGCACTCCTTCTTGAATTTCTTGTTCTAACACCCAAATATCATCATTGGAGCCTTCATAATCATAGTCCACTAAATTAGTGGCCTCAATCTATTGTGTTTTCAATGGTGGCTCTCTGGGTGGTATTTCACTAGGTGGTGGAGAATCACTACTTAGAATTTTAGGCTCTACTAGCCTTGGTGGATATTGGGGTGGTATTTGTGGCATAGGAGAAGGAGGCTTGTATTCCTCTTGCTGAGTGGAAATGCAAGCTTCATAATATTTCTTTGCCTTACTCTTTCTCCTTATAAAAACATTTATTTTTGGTTCCTCAGGGGCTTGTGATGTAGACTCTTCTCCTATAGTAGGGATTCCTCCTCCACTCTATTCTTTTATAATTAGAGCCTTCCCTTTATCTTTACTAAGGGTATGTGCAAGATCATCATGGAAAAAATAGGCCCTTAAGTGGTAATGAAAATTTAGAAAATCAGAGTTAGGAAACTTCACATAAAATTTTGAATAAGTTATCTATATTATTTAAAAAATATGTAAGAATAGAATCTGTAGCAAATTGAATGTAGTTTCTAAACTACTAGGTTTATTTTATTTTTTAAATCTATTTGGTGAAAATTTGAAATTTCAATGCAGTAGTACTTAAATTTCTGGGAAAAAATAAGAAGTAGGTGTCTGTTTGACCACCCTAACCACAATAAAATGATAATATTTTTTATAATATTTTAGATATAAGTAGAGGACTCATGTCTCGATGTGATGCATATGTTTTTGTAATTTTTTTCTAGGTAAATTATTAATTATGATTTTTTTTTACAACATTTAAATAATATAAAAACTCGTATGTCTGACCACCTTAACTTGGTCAAAACTTTATGAAATTCATTTTTTTCTAATCCTATAGTATGAAAAGCATAAAATGTGTTGCATGTTTCAAATTCAAAAAATGTGATATTGTTTGAAAGTTATATATGTTTTTCAATCAACCTATCAATCAAGACTTTAGTTGTAATTCAAATAGAAAATAAATAATAATTATTTATTAAATTCAAATTAAAGCATAATTTATATTGGTGGAAAGCTAATATTCTCCTTTAAAAACCCTTTTCATTTCATCAATTTTGGGTAAAAAAAGTCGTCAGCCACATGGGCCATCATATCACTTACATATTGCCACTTTTTGGCCCATCATAGTCCTGCACATACCCCTAACTACCCCTTTAGTTTCAAGGTGGCCTTCTATCAAATCAAAATTCGTTGTTACATGCTCCATCTTTTGTATTATATCCTCAGCCTCTAGGAGGACCTTGAAATCAGGTTCTTCCTTCTTTATTTTCCTTTGTATCTTATTGAATGTGCTCCACCTTGGTAGCCTCTTTTCTTGTTCAAAGGTATCTGATATATTTCTTATTATATCTTTTGGATACTGGAAAATGTGGACATATTTGTAGCTCTTGTTTCTCTGATTCAACCAAGCCATAAAACCTTCAAGATCATATCTGACCCTCTCAACCCTCCTCTACATGTGGTATGTTTTGATTAATTCAAGGATGTTATTCCAGCCTCCTTTGGTCAATAAAAAATTAGATAAGAATGTGTATGAAGGAAATAAATTTCCTTTTCCCTGATTCAACAAATGCTCATTTTCAACATTTCCTAGTTCCAACATAACCTCAAGGAAACCAATTATTTCTAGCACAAACCTTGGGAACAAGTGAGGTGCTACTTTGGAACCATATACTCTTAAGATAGTGTAATCAAGGAGTGAGATAACATCTCCCCAATTATGATCAACTCTTATCTTAAGCCGTCTTTCCTTGGGTCTCAATAAATCATGTAGAGAAATGGGAATTTTGGGTAACTTTACGATCAAAGATCTCTTTAGTTCAGAATTTTTTTTTTTTGGAATGTGACATAATCATATGTCCTATCATCTTTGTCCAAGAGTGTGGTCCAACATTGCATGAGAAAATCCAAATCACCCATTTTTCTTCCCAAGTCAACATTTTTTCCTAAGTAAATTGCACCCTTGTACAAAAAAATATGCATTAGCAGTGAGCATCAGTTACATCTTACCCTAGATTCACCTTTCTTTAATCTTACTAGTCCCTCATGTATTCTTTCAGAAATAAATCTTGCATAATCATGCACTGCACAATATTGGGGATGCTAGATATGGGAAACCATATACATCCATACCATTAGAATTCCAGAGATAGTATCATATCCAATTATTTGGAAAATGGAATAGAAGGTCCTTTTGAAATAAGGAACAAAATAGTTAATAGGGAAAGGCTCCTTATCATGTGATCCTATTACAATCTTCTGTCCAATAATTTCTACTATAAATATTTGTAAGATGCAGACTCTGAATGAAATCTTGGTTTTATCATACTCTTGCCTAAGAGCATCTTCATTTAGATTATGCATTTCATCACTCCATTTAGTAAGCTTGAAAACAAGACCCAATTCCTCCTTAGTGATCTTAACCATTTATTTCCCATCATATGTTATGATAGTCCTTGGGACTAGGTCATAATTAGCAGCCATTTCCTTAAGCAAGTTGACATCCATATATACATATGGCACAATTAACTTTCCTAGATCACATTTCCAAAGGTTTCCTACTGGGATACCCATATTTTTGTTCTTGAACCAACCATAAAATAGTTCCCATCCAGTATAAGGTAATCTAGCATCCCTAATAGAACCCCTTTTGTTGAGCAAACCCTCTGCTATTTGAGCATCTCTAGGAATCAATTGGCCTTTATGTTTTTCACTAGTGGAGGGTGGTAATTGATCCATAATTTCTTTATTCAGAGGTCTTTTAGGAGAAGAAGCCTCCCCTTTAGATGAAGATACTTTTACTTTAGGAGCCATAATGCAGGAAGTACAACAAGGTAGGGTTTTTTGGTTTATAAAAACAGTTGATCCACCGGTGCTGATTTTTACACTATAAAACAGTTAGTATTAGTAGAGAAGATTCATCTTGATATAAAATTAACTGAAGCTAGTCACATGCTATTAATTATGAATTTGTGAGGTTTTGGCACGAATTATGAAAATGCATAATTAACAAAGTCCTTTTAAATGAACGAAAAACCTTAAAAAGTCAAACCAAGAAAAACCCTAACAAACTTAAGCTTGAGAAATCACAACCTATCAATAATGCTAGAAGAAAAAAAATAATTGACTTACTATTTTTCTCACAAGTTGACAACCTTGGTTCTGATGTGAGAAAATGTTGAGAAGCCACAACATGAGCTCCTTGAGTGTATTGAGTATAATTTTAATTTTGAACTATGCCTTTAAGATAAACATTAATAATCACACACTTCCCTACTTTGGTAGCTCAATGTCCTTTCAGTTATTAAGGCTCAATCATGCAAACTAGAACAACTTTCTTGCCTTCAATAAGTTTTGAATGCCAACCATTGATACTTTTAGAGAGTTAATTGATTCATGATCTAGATTTGATCAAGTTATCATGAAATATCTGACTGTGCACAACCACAACACTTACCCAATGATAGGAGGCCACATGGAAAAAAAAATTTGTAGTATGTAGGCTCCACCACCTCTTTGTATTTATAGCTATGATCCACATGTCCATTTTCCCTTTCCCTGGTGAGCCATAAGTCATGTGCAAATTTCATCAAAGGGAAGACAAGAAGAGTCTGAGATTAGATCTTGCAACCTCATCATACAAAATCCTTATCTAACATCAAATTTATCCTTCATACAACATCTATGACTTAGATTAAAAGATATTTCAAGAACATGCAATATATGCATATTAGTAACACACATTTTACTTCCCATGTTCTGTGTTGAGATTTTCAATTAAATATTTTCCCACATATCAATGCCTCCATGTCCTTAGGATTACTCCACGTGATAGATGCCTGCTTCCCTATTGGGAAACTGGCAGGAAGGATGGGGCCCATATGGGATGTCATAAAGTAGTCAAGATTAATCCAGATCACCTGCTATCGACCATTGATTTAGTTGAAATTCAGCAATACTAACCCTCGAGCACATCATCAATGAAGATGGGTTGCAATCACCTGCTTGCCCATGTGGTTATTTTAATAACCAAGAAAAGAAAATGGGCACACACGAAATGATCTAGATGAAACCACCTCATTTATCTCCCACTGTTGACCCTATTTAATGACCAACTGCATGCTTTATCAATGATTTTTGTCCCACCAATCATCAAGGACACATGGCCTTCGCCTGTGAGCTTGAATGAATAAAAGAATGAGAGACAAAATGGAATAGGCATGCAGTAAATGGTTCCAATATTTTGTGTTGATTGAATGACATTCATAGGTTCCTATATCTACACATGTAAAAAAGTGTTAACCCTAAAGGGACCCAACTAGGTCGACAAAGCCACACCTATGACATAAAATACTTAAGATTTTCTCAGTGGGAAATATTCAGCCCAACTTAGCAAAACTTCAAAAATAATGATCCAACAGGATCAACTAGTAAAACAAGACCCGAGGGTTGGTCACTCATTGGGTTTTGATGTCAAGAGTCATGAATTAAAGGATGGATGACTAAATCAAGGATTCAACCAAATAATAAAACCAAGGTGAAGATATAGACTCCAAGGGTTTTGTAAATGAGACTTAGGTAAACCTAAAACCCCTTATATAGTAGTAGAAAACAAAACCCATAGTTTCTTAAACTCATTAAGATTTTGGAAATGAAAAAAAAAATCTTAGGGGTTTCGTCAGTGGCTCCTACTGGGGACGTATGTCTCTTGCAGGCATGGTGAGATCCTAGAATCTATGGTTGAAGAATACCAATCAAAACATAAGGGACCGAAAAACCAAGGAACTACTCAGACTAGGTAGTAAGACCGAACCAAACACAACAAAAAACAAACACACCTATACACAAAATGTACAAAATCTATAGTGTACATGAAATAAAAAATACTTAGGAGAGGTATGGTTTCAAGAATTTTCCATGTAATAGCAGTTCAAATAGTTCACCTATCAAGCTCTAGAAAAAGTAGGAATCCTCCGCATGTGCACTAGCTATCAGATAAGGACACATCCATAATGCTTCAAAATTTCCATGTTTACCCTTGTCTTGAGCCCTTTCATTCCAGGATAACACCATACTATTCATGGAGAAGATCTCTTATCATGTAGATGCTTAACTTGCAACTGCATCTTTATATTTTTACCCTGAGCTTCTCTCCTTGTTTCATCCAATTGCACTAGATTATTTATTTTGTGTTGTGTATCATCGCATATGTCTTCATCATATTCATGTATGAACTTATACATCTTCAGCAGGTTAATCTGTAGCAACCTAGCATCTATACCATATACTAAGCCAAATGGTGAATAAACAATACCCTTTTTCACAATCACTCTATATGCCCAGAGTGCCAATTTTAGTTTGGAGTCCCAAGCATTTTTGTTCTTCTCCATCACTCTCTTTATGATTTTCTTCAAGCTCTTCTTGTTGGACTCAACTTGACCACTTCCTTGAGGATGGTAAGGTGAAGAATAAGAAACTTGTATACCATGTTTATCGCAAAAATCCTTGAATTCATTAGACCTGAAACACAATAGTATCTGAGACAATTTTCTCAGGAACTCCAAATCTGATGAGAATGTTATTCAATAGGAAATCCACCACCACCTTGCTTGTTTTCTTCTTTGTGGGTATTGCTTCTACCCATTTTTTGAAATAATAAGTGGCAATAAGGATCTAGGAGTGGCCTCCACTAGACTTTTCTATTATTTCTCAAATGAAATTGATCCCCCATTGTTGGAAAGGGGCCTGAACTGTCATAGGCCTAAGTGGTAAATTTCTCAAAAAATTCAACTTTCTAGCAAACCTTTGGCAAGCATCACAAGTTTTAACAAACTTGTGAGCATCCTTGAAGACAATAGGCCACAAAAATTCTGCTCTTAAAACCTTGTGTGCATTTGTATTTTCCATATAATGACCACCACACACCCAATTGTGCATTTCTTGTAAGATTTATAGTTCCTTCTTCCCATCTACACATTTAATAGGTACACCATCCAAGTTTCTCCACCATATCTCATGGTCAATAATTACATATTTAATGGCATGCAATTTCAATATCCTCTTGTCATTGTTAGTCATTCCTGTAGAAAATTGCAGAGTCTATAATTATTGGACAATTCTTCTATACCACTTGCATGTTTTCATATCACAGATAGGTGTAATATCAATAAATTCATTTTTATTGATCTGGTTTTCCTCCAAATTAGATTCTTCCATCAATTGAGTGAGGCCCTAACCTCTTACTAATCTCATGATTTGAACATCAATATTAAATTCTTGGATCCTGTTGATCCATCTAGACCTTCTGCCCATAGTTTCCTGCTGGGTGAAAATATCTTTCACAGTAGCAATTGGTACAAATTCTATGAAAGTGGCTCCCTATAGGTAAGTCATGAAGTTCTTTATAGCCTTAACCAGAGCATACATTTGTTTCTTAGTCATTTCTTATTTCAGCTCTATAGCTTGTAAGGATTTAATAAAGAATGCAATAGGTTGTTCAAAGCCTTCTTCATTTTTCTATAACAATACAACAACAATAGTATGAAAGGAAGCAAAAGAGAAAACATTTGCTTAGAGAAGTTTGGGGACTTTAAAACTGGAGCCTCTTTGATATCTTGTTTAATTATTTTGAATGCTTGACTAGGATCCTCACTCCAAAGCACCTTCTCTCCCTTCTTCAACATCTTGGAAATAGGTCTTGTGATTTCTACAAAATTAGTCAGAAACCTTCTTAAAAAAATTATTTTCCCAAAAAATGATTGAATGCTTTTGACATTTTTTGGTTGAGGGATTTTATTTATGGCTTCTACTCTTTTAGGGTCTATCCTCACTCCATCTTTAGAAACAATATGTCCCAACAATTTTCCCTTAGTTACCCCCAAAATCACATTTCTTTGGATTCAGAGATATTCCATACTCAAGTGACCTAAGAAAGACCTTTTCTAAATGCATACAATGAACTTATTCCTTTTTAGAGTAGGCATCCAAGTCATCTTGATACACAACCATAAATAAATCAATAAAATGTAAGAAAGCTACATCCATAGCTCTCTAAAAAGTGGCACCTGCATTTGTTAGGCCAAAAGGAATTCTAACATAAACATAGGTGTTGCAAGGAGTAGTGAATGTAGTATTATATGGCTCAGACTCCTTTACCTTTACTTGTTTATAACCTGAAAAACCATCCATCGTTGATAGTAGTTCACAATTAGTTACCTTCTGTAACATGGCTTCCATGTTTGGCAATTAATAATTGTTTTTTAATTAAGATATATTCAGGTTACTAAAATCAACACACAATCTTATGTCACCACTATGTTTTCTTACTAGTATCAAATTGGATACCCATGAAGAATGTCTAATGGGTTTTATAATGCCAGCATCTCTTCACTTTACCAACTCCTCTTGCATCTTGGGAGCTAAAGTAGGATTAATTGGTCTTTTATTTTTCCTAAAAGGTTTAGCATTCTCCTTTAAAGGAAACTCATGCTGAAATAATTCCTCTTTGTAAGATTTTAGGTCATCATATGACCAAGCAAAGACATGCCTATATTTTATGAGAAAGGAAAATAGCATTTTTTTTACCTTTGGCTTCATCTTCATTCCTACGTAAAATTTCTTAGCGACATTTTCAGTCCCCAAATTTACTTCCTCAAGGTCTTCTACATGAGCAACAACTATTTTGACCTTACTTTTATCCTGGCTATCAAAAACTCTTTCAAGAGCTACAAGGCCTTTGGGTATTTTATTTGTTTTTAACTGGATGATCTCTTTCCCAAATACCATGTCCTTCCCATAAATATTCTCAACAAATCCACCAAATTCAATCTCTTGTCCTTCATATTTATTAGCACAATTCAGAAATTTGAGAATATCTTCATCATCATTGAATATCTACTAGTTATACACATTGTCAAGAATGGAAGACCTTGTTTGTATCTCAACTTTAGAAATTCCTATAAAAGTTATATCATTGAGTCTTAATGCAATGTTAGCAAGTAATTCAACTACTCTATTATATCCTCTTTCCATCCTATCAATTCGAAAAGCATCAGATTGCTCAATGGGTTCTCAGACACCATTTATGTATTGCTTCAATCTATTATTTTTGTATGCATATTTGGCTCTTACTTGGGAAATCACCAGCTTAGAATCACCAATTACCATTAAATTTTTTATTTTGTGCTTCTCATCCAGTCTCAATTCCAGTAATAAAGCTTCATATTCTTCCACATTATTTATACAGACAAAATATAATGTGATGGAAAATTTGTAAGTACTACCACTAGGTGCTACCAATAATATCCTTGCACCCGACCCCTCTTTGGAACTTGTACCATTAAAGTACAATTTCCAAAGTCCATTTTTGTTAGATAATCTTGAAATTTCATTTTCTATTTGTGTAGGGAACCTATTTATTTCTTTTGGCATTCCTTCTATTTTGAAATCATTGATATCAGTGTCTATGAAAAGAATTGTGTCACCTTCAGGAACATGCTCCAACAAATGTGGGACTCTCAATTCTCTCATCACTTGAACATCCTTACCATAAATGGTAAATGTGGAATAAGACATGTCACATTTCATACTACCTCCCATAGATGCACTCCATTTTTGAGATAGCAACATTCCATAATTAGGTGGGATATCCACAACTACCACATCATTTTTAATTCTCTGTCAAGGTAGGATGCTAGTTTGTAGGGAAGCTCATTTATCACACCAATGATGAGGACTTCTCTTGCATCCATAGCATAGAACTTTCCATGAGTTCTATCAACTTTCAATCCTAGTGCATCCATGAATTTATCTAGCATGATATTGTTGGATGCTCTAGAGTCAATAATAATATTTTTATAAAATTTCCCCTAATCACTAAGGTGAGGAAGAACAAATCTATCTTGTCAGGACAAGTAGTTATAAAATTTCCTAGGAAGATATGGGGAATCTCAGTAATAACTCCCTCAACCTCCTTGTCTTTCTTATATTTTTCACTCATTTTGGGTGGAGTGAGCTCCACTAAATAATTATAGGCTATAGCAACACCATTGATAAGGGCCATTTCCTTTTGCTTATGTTTTTCTATTCTCATCATTTCAAGAAATGGAATAGATACTTTTACTTGGCTAAGTAATTGGAACATATCAACATGAGTATATTTGTGTAATTCACTTGGAAGAATACCTTGTTCATTATTTCTCTCCTTCTGTTGATTTCTTGTTTCCTTAGCCCTATGCTTATCATCCTTCCTTATGAGATCAAGAGTTTGATAATGTGTCTTTATCTTTGTAGTTGGAGATTTGAATTCTTAAGTAGCCTTCATCTTTTCTGCTCTCTTAGCCCAAATTTTATCTCCCCTACCTTCTTTATCTTTGGTTGCTTCCAATTTTCCATCAATCTTGTGTTATTTTCTCTTGACATTCTACTCCTTGATGAAAAGACCAGTAGGACTACCTTTCTCACCCTCGATTGTTATGTTCCTCAAATGATAGGAACCTCTAGCTTGGGCAGCAAGGCTGCACTATATATTGCAATCTCCTCCTCTGATGGTCTTCTTAATGTAACACCTTCCTTGATTGCTTCCAAATTTTAAACCTCAACTTCATTGTCAACATCCTCATCATAAAAGACTTGTTGATGATATGTACTAGCAATTTTCCTTTGATTTTCCACATCCACTTCGTAAGAGTCTTCATCAGAAGAGCATTCATTGTTGGCAACATCAGAATCACCCATAACCATGAGTACATTAACATCCTCATAATTTTGTTGATCAAAGTCTCCAGGTATGTCTTCATCTACCTCAACCATCTACGCAACTGCACATTGCTAAGAAGAATGTGGCATTTGACAAGTCATGCACCAAGGGGAATCTTCAACAAATTTTTCTTAATTCTTCTATAGAGGATCCAAAGGGACTTTATTGTGGGTGTTTATTTGATTATTGGGAACATGATTTCCATTATACCAATTGGTATTATATGGTTGGTCTTGTAACCGGTGAAGTCTTTGATTTATTTGATAATATTTTTGTTGAACCTTTTCTTGTTTCACAATTTTATCATTTATGGTTTTCATAAAGTTATCAAGTTTTCTCTTCCTTAATAGTTCCCCCTTTAGCACCCAAACTATTATCTTCCTTTTTTGAACTTTTGAAGAGTTTTGGGTCATCTCTTCTCCCAAGTTTACTAGTTGCTCTATTAATATTCTCAATATGCTCTACCATCTTAAAAGCTTCCCTCAATGACTGAGGATTCTTATCTAGTAATTGGTAACTCATTTTTGCATCAAAATAATTGTAGTAGTCTACCATACATACATAACCATTCAAGTGTAAATGAGGAGGCAATCTCTTCCTCACCTTTTGGAAACTTATATTGAACTCAACAATAGATTCATTAGAACCTTTAGAAAAATTATTAAATTGATTCAACAAAAATCTTGAATTAGTCTTGTCACCATATTTCTCTCTAAAAAATCTCTTGAATTCATCCCAAGAGCCAATTCTCTTGGCAAGAAAACCTCTATACCACTCTTGAGCATCTTCAATGAGAGATTGCATGAAAAAATTCATCATGACATCTTTTTCCTCCACCTCAAAATTGTCCATAACATTTGCAAATGCTTTGAGATGGTCTTCACTGCTTAAGTAACTATTACTGGATAATTTGACCATAGCAAGTCTGAAATATGTAGGGAATGGGTTAGGGTAGCCAGGTATTCCGGTGAAACAAAACTACTAGTATCTATCTACTTGGAGTGGCCTCCTAGTATGTTTATCCCTATGAATATCTCTTTGCTCATCATCTCTTTTATTATCAGAGTGGTTTCCATCTTTACCCTTCCCACTTTCACCATCACCACTTCTTTTATTTCTTCCCTCATCATCTTCAAAATAAGAATTACTATTTTATCCTTTCCTCCACCTCCACTAGGAGTATGCCCATCAAAATTAATATTTTGTGACTCACTATTGGTATCTCTAGAGCTTGAAGACTCTAGAGTAGGTGTGGACATTTTAAGAAAAGCAATATTCTGAGCCATCTCTGCATTAGAAGCTACCATCTCAGCTTTTTTAAAATCGTCTCACACCTTTCAACTCTCCAACTATAACCTCAATATCTCAGCGTCTGGAGGTGCAGTAGATGGAATTGGACTGATTTTGGTCTTGTGTGTAGGGATTTTAGTAGATGAGGTATTGGTACTATCATTGGTACTGAAGCTAGTTTTCTTAGGTTGATTAATGGGTCTCTTCCTATGATCTACAAATGGCATCTTCTTAGGAGTAACAGGAGGATCTGAGGCTTTAGTAGTTGAGATAGATGTGGTATAGGTATTATTAGTAGAGGTTCCCATTGGTATTTCCACTTTAGGAATGTCATTGGTCATTTTAGAGGAATACTTGAAAAGTTTTTCCTCAAAGGTTTTATGCCTAGCCACATCTTCTCTCATTTTCTCCATTTTTTTCTTTCTAGCATCTCTCTCAAGTTTCTTATCTCTAATCCTATCTTCCCTCTCCTTTAACTCCCTCAATATATTATATTCTTCTCCTCGGAGCCTTATTTCTTCTTCTTTTATAGCTTTTATGTCTCTATCCATGTCTTCCTTATTTTCTAAGATATATCCATGCTCACTTGGTGCAGGAGTATAGTAGGGCTGGTCAATAGGATCTTCCTCAAGAGAAAGGTGCACTTGTACACCAGGAGATTCACCTCTTGGCTTAAAATTATTATTATTAAAAAAAAAACCAACTCTAGGGGTCAAAGGCTAAAAAAACTCCTTATTCTCTCCCCAAAACTCCCACCTATCCTCCTCTCTTGAAATATTACGTTCACTATCAAACACTTGCTCAAAAGGGAAGCTTCCTTGGTCTATGTTTGACCCTTAAAATTCATGTGCCTTATCATGGGTACTGGCCCTACTCATTTCAACATTGAATGTAGGATATGCCTTAGCAGGAGAATCAATAGATTTACTTGATTCAGAGGTCTTCTTTACCCAAGTGGGTTGTTTCATTTTAGCAAGTTTAGATTCTACCTTCCACTCAGGATGTTTCTTTGCATAACTTCTAGTCTTCTTCATGATGCCATATATCTCAGAATCTTTTCTTACATTCCTTGTAAGGCATGTATCCCCAATAGGAGCCAGTAATGGAACCCCTTAGAAAATATCTTGTTTCCACCCTAAAAATTGTGCAAAGTCTACATTGGGCTCTCATTTATGATTTTAGGTCATATTCTCATCACTATGATAGGGTTTTATATTCATAAAACTTCTCAAAATTTTCCTATGAATAAAAAAAACCTTTATCATTTTAAAATTGCATTGATCTGTTACTTTCAGTTTCTGGTCACTTAAGTTGTCACTTATGCCATTAAAGTCATGTGTTCACTAGCCCCTTGTGTTTAAGTTCATCAGTCTGTTTGGTCCTTTTAAGCATAAAATTTTCCTATGATCAAAGTCTTTATTTTAACGACTTAAATCCTTAGCCTTTGTCTTATGGTTCAATATCTCATTTTCCTAGAGATGGCCGCCTTTTATGATTAAATTTTGTGGCATGTGTAGAAATGGAACTTCATGTTGACCATCTGATCCTGGGAATTATTCCAAGTTGTTCCTCGTATGCTCGCGATAGTTTTTTTCTTCTTATTTTATTCACATGAGCTGGTAGGCTTTGACCACATGTCTAGTATGCTAGTGGCCTTGGCCTCCTTGGTAAAGATGACTTAACACTTTTCAAAATAATATCAATGAATGTGGAATTGAAGACATAGAAAAATTTCTACCACTCCCCACATGCTCTTCTTGATTTTTTTCATGTTATTTTAAAGACACAGACTAGCGGGCAATGGCCATGTGGTACTGCTTGATGGTGGGACCAAAATCTCCACAAGTTAGTGGATGTTGTTCAAGGGATGATCAATGATGGACATCAAAACACTTGTTCTCATCAGAGCCATTCCCTATGTGCCCATCCATCTACAACAATAAGGAAGGGTGGTCACAAGGGTTGGCAAGCAGAGTGACACCTGTCATTTTTTTTGGACCCACTAAGACTTGAAGATGAAATTTTATTTCATAAGAGATGAAATCAATGATCGATGGCATGTGACATGGCCCAATCTTGACCAATCCTCGCTATCCCATGAGGACCCCACCCATGTCTTGTATCTTCCAATGAGCAAGTGAGCAAGTGCCATGTGGACTTTCTAAAAGGCTCTAGTGGGCTCTAATAAAGTTATAATACTTCTAAATTTGGCTAAAAAGATACTATTTCGAAACAATTCTATTTTTATCTTTGTTCTTTGAGGTGCATGCTTGAGATTTCAGCCGTCACTCCTGACAGCTATTTATACATGTGGAGAAGGTAAAGCAAAGCATGACAATGTACAAAATAATATATTGAGATCAGATTAGGATCAATCCATGTTGTTTTCATATGAATAAATACAAGTAAAATAATTCCTACAGGTAAGCGGGTAATTATAGCAAGAATAATTTCAATCGATGCTATGTACAGAGTAGATTTTTATTTACTCAGAGTTTTTATGATTTAAAGGAGCATTAAAAGCACAGTTAAAACTTAATTATAAGTGGCTGCATAGTAATATACGCATTGATGTATTTTTTTAAACGTGGTCAATAGTTAAGATTAAAAAGGATAAAATCAAACTATTGTTAGCTTGCATGCACAAGATTTCTTTGAAGAATTAAAGGTTGGCACAGTTGCATGGCTCATTATAAGAAGGAACGATAGCCATATTTCTCATTGAGAAAATTTCATTCAGAAACTAACAATTGAGTTTGAGTCCGAGAGAAGAATTGAACGGTGTCTTTTATTTATTATCACTGAGAGGATGGGTAAGTCTAGAGAGTCTATTAGGCTGATCCGAAGGTCTAAGAGATTCATTTTTCTCAAGTCTGAGAATAATGCTCCTGAGAATGAAGTTGATACACAAGAAGCTCCTGACACACCAAAGAATATAAGGGGATGCATGAAACTTAAGAAGTATCATGTCGGGAGTAACTACTGCCTGAGGAGCCAAACTGTTTCAGAACTCGTCAAGTGCAAAGGGAAAAAGTTGGTGGAATATGAAAAGAAGGCAAAGAAAAAGTCCAAGTATCGTAAGGATTATCTAGGAGGACCTAATTCTCCTAGTGAGGTTTTTGATAGCCCTTCAAATAGTGAGGGTGACATCTATCCAAAGGGTGATTAATATCCCCTCTCCTTGGTATCATCTGATGATTGTAATGCGGAGGTGGTGACGATTCCTCTAGTTCCACCATGAGAAAGGTGTAGGCTAGTATCCTCTGAGACTAATGAATCAGAGTGATGAATCTACCCCAATTTTTTTTTTTATGAAACCATGGCCCTTTTGTTAGGTTTGTCCTATTCAACATTCATGTGATTTCTTGTTTCTAGCACTGATGAGGAATTTTTTTAGGTTGGTGTATAAGAGAAGTGTCAGAATTTCTAGCATTGGTAGCATGTAAGTTTCCCTTGGGTTGTATGCATATTTTTGTTGGGCCTACGAGTGGAGAATCTTCTTTGGTCAATAAGGATGGGGATTCAATGTTGTTGCAATAGACTTAGACTTTTGAGGAGTTGGCATGTCCTCATGCAAGGGACATGGAATGTGGTCTCTTACTCTTGCATTTTCTGCAATGATTGCATGTAACTAATTGAGGACGTCTCAAATTATGGTACAAATGATCTTGAAATGAAGTGAAATGTAAATATAATTGAGGTTGATGCTTCTTGCTTCCTTGTTCTATAAAAGGGATTTTTGGGCTCATTATAGGAGGTCAGACTTTTAAGTTTCAATAGCATCCTAGGTGAATGCTAAGCTCAAGAAAGGAATTTTTAGTATAATATGGATAAATAAGCTAGTAGATTGTCTTGGGTATGAAATCTTGTATGTAATAGTCTCAAATTAGTTTTATAGAAACTATTGATATCGAAACAAATCTTAGTCTCGAAAAAAATACTCTCCTATGTATAATTCTCACAAGATATGAATGACAATGCTAATGGTTTTATCATTTATTTTTAAATTGTTCCATTTGAATGTATGATTCTTTTTTCAGCTTTAACTCAAAGAGTTGATTAAAATGCTTGAACATGGTATAGAATTTGTAAGGAATTGCTTAGGATTTGTAAGGAGTGAGTGTTTTTTGTAACACCCCTCTGTTTTGCTGTATGGACTGGACAGTGTGTCCTTGTTTTGTGTTGATTTATACTTCTGGATATTCAGATAATTTATCTTGTGTGTGTATTTGATCACTATTTGTTGAGCGATAGACTATTTTATGTGATGTGATTTGGTCTATCTAATGATTTATGTTACATGTTTTAATGGTGTAATGATGTTAGTGATATAACATGTTAGTGCTTATGAGAAAATTTGATGTATTGTGGAAGTGTCAGTTTTGTTGAGTGTATTGGTGAAGGGGATGGATTCGCATCACTCGCCTGCGAGCACCCTGCGAATCTGAGATTTCTTCTTCACGGTGTGTATTATATGTTGTTATATTTTATGATGTTGATTATTATGTTTCAGGATTGTAGGTACATGGCACTGACTCCACCTGGTTTCACAGGTCTGAGCGTGTCGATCCAATGGTTAAGTTGAAGGGAGATAGTAGCTAGGTAACATGTGTCAAGTCTACACCCTAGCCATAGTGTGTCGTCAGTCGTTTGTGTCGAGTCGTTGTTTACTTTAATGTTATTTAATTCTGAAATATTCTTGTTTTGGAAATAAATGTTTAGAATAATTGCATTAAATGATGTTGATGGTTATTTGATTTAATTTATGCAATGTGGATAAAAGTTTATATTTAAATTAATTAATTATATTTAATTTATTTAATTGATTAAATTTAATCCAAGGGGTTGAATCTAATTATTAAATAATTAAATTAATTAATTAAATGTGATGCAAGAAAATTAAAAGAAATAAAAGAATTAAAATTAACTTGGAATTTAATTTCAATTTGTGGAAATTTAATTATTTTGGAATTTCATTTCAATTAAGTTGAAATTAATTTAGAAATTGAAATTGGATTTTAAAAGCAAAGTTGGTTTTCAATTTTTGGAGATAATTGATATTTAGATATTTTAAGTTTCAGTTTTGCATGCAAAATCAGATTTGGTTGTGCAAGATATTTTCAATTAGGCATGCATGTGTGAGTTGAATTTAGGAATTAAGGTGGATTGCAAAATTCAGGATAGAGGAGAATTTTTAGAGGAAAATACTTCTTCTGGTGTGAGGATAATTTTGGGAAAATTGCACAGAGGAAGGGTTGAAGCAACTTTTGTTTTTGGATGTGATTTGAGGAAAGTCAGTTTGCAATTGTTGAAGTTTTTGGGATTGGATCCGTTGCACGTTTAAGGAAAAATACAGGGAATCCTTGGAGAAGGCTTGCATCAGAAATTTATTCTCTTCTTGTAGCTTCGAATTCCAGGTTTTGTTCTGTGGTTTTCTTGTTCTAGTTTGTTCAAAACAAATATATATTGTTCATGAAATCTGTTTGTTGAATTCATTGAGAATTAGGATTTGATAATTGAAACTAGATTTAAATTAAACCAAAACTGTGGGGAAAATTGTGTAATTCTCTGTAGGAGTTAATTTAATTGAGAAAATGGATTGTTTTGTTGTTTAAATCGAACTTTGAGGTCAGACAAAATAGTAGATTGTTTTTAGAAAATTTAAACCTCTGTGGGAAAAAACTTTGAGTTTTGAAAACTTCTGATTTTAATTTAGATCCATTTGATTTTATTATTCTTTTAATTATTCATGAATTCAAAGAAATAATTTAAAAGATTTAGTTTTTGTTAAACCTCTGTGAAAATTTGATTTTCTGGAAAATCTCTTCAATCTGTCTTGTAATTGTAATTTTGGAATATATATATATATATATATACATATGTACATATATATATTTTATTAAATATATATATATATATATATATACATATAATATATATATATATATAGTTTCATATATTAAAATACTGGTTTACTCCGTACTTCGTACATCGTCCATAGTTGCGTCCTTAGTTAAGGGTTTCATTTTTTTTTATTAACTGGAATTTTGAAAATTAATATACCGCCAGATTTTATTTTGTTTGGAATCCAATATCGGATGGGGGAGACATGGGAGGCGTTGCCTCCACAACCACCCCATGAGGGGATGACTGTGGAGGGAGACCTCCGCAGTCCCCTCCCAAACCCATTTCCTCTATGCGGCCAAGTTGGGAGAGGGTCGACTGAGATAGCCGCCCCTCCCCACATTGTTTTGTGAGAACAACGGTTTTGCTGTTGCATCTGACCCAAACATGGGGTCTGTGTGTTGTAGAACCAGCGAAGCAATAAATTTTGCTTCCCTTGTTTTTTGTTCGGGCATTCACTGATCTTCATGTGGATTTCGAACCAGGGCATGTTCAATTCGCCATAAGGATTTTAGGGTTCGCGAATATCAAATTGATATTTATTTTTAAAAAAAATATGTATTTGATATTTATTCCCAATGAAAATGTAATAATATTTAATATATGAATATTAAATATATTTAGATAATAAAATGAGTAAAAATATAGTTGGATTAATGTGGTTATGGATTATTTGAACAAATTATATTTATAGATAAAGATGTATATTGGATTTGTTTTATTAAATAATTAATTGAAGGCAATGAAAGATATAAGAAAGTATATATATATACATTTGAGAGAATAAATAATATTTTATCTTATTATATTTTGCTGTTGTAAAATAGGTATTATTGGTATGTTAAAAGAAATGAATAGTATGTGTGGGAAAAGTATAGAGAAAGATATTTAATTAAATGGAAGTAATTACTTGTTTTAAAGGAAATATGTATTTTGTTAATATGATTGAAGAAAATATTGAGTTATATATATTGCATGAGTAATATGAGTAGGTATATTTAAATATATATATAGTTTAATATTTTGTCTTTTATTAGATAGATGCATGTAATTTAGTATTGCATGGAGATTTGAAAAGATAAGTGATGAATGCATGAACTAATAGATATAGAAAAAGGATAGTTTACAAATTGAATATATTCATGTTTTAATAGAGAATTGAAAAGATATAGGTTTTGGATATAAACATAGAAAGGTTATTGTCAATAATTTTATGTGGTATTAAGAGATAATTAAGGAGTTGTTTGCAATGAAAAGTCAATTAATTAACTTAAGTTATTTATTTCTATTCGAGCAATTTAATTATTGTGAATGAAATTATGAATGAGATATGGATTTAGAATATCCAAATATAGCAATATCCTCGTGATTGCCTTTTATAATTATTTTCCTCGTATGTTGCAAAGGGGTTGTGAGTCTAAATTGTTTAGGATACTCTATTATGAAAATAAAAAAAAAGGTATATGGTTATTTGATTAAACCCTGTTATTGTGTCTTTGCCTTTGTAAACATTACCTATTGCTTGAGTAAGGATTTACAAAATCCAAACATATTAGATTTAATCAATGTCTTGATTGCTTTTGTAGCTATGTCGTCATGTTATATTTTGGGATATGGGATTATGTGTTAGTCCAAATTTGTAAGTCTTCTAGAGAACCTTAGAGGATCTAAGAGGGTTGTCAATTCATGATGTCAACCAGTGATGTCCCTTGGGTAGTGCATGGTGTCTTTTCAGTAGTTACCCGGTTTCCACAAATGGGGTTGTTTTGTACCTCCTGTGAAAGGAGTGGACTTCGCGTTTAGGTTGCCTCCATTTGTTGGAGTGGATTCCTTTATTTTGTTTCCTCCTTGTGATGGAGTGGTGTTGATACCTAGGTTGTATGCACTTGTGAGTCCCTTGGTGATTAGTTTGTTTATGTGTTGTCGAATAGAAGAGTGGCTTCCATTAGGGGCCAGAGCCTGGAAGAGGTAGGATTTGGGTAACCTATGGAAGTGAGTTTAATCAAGTGATAACTAAAATTGAAATGAATATTGGGGAGTACTACACACTAAAAAGATAAGTTCTAGCTTCACTCATAGTCAAGTGCTAGTTAAGGCTTGGAATGAGTGGAAAGGCCTGGAATGGCATAGTCATTATCTTGTCTGTACGAGAGGTATTTGATTCCGCACTAGTAAGTATGAGGGCCGAGGGTCGGTAGAGGCCACTAGGATCACCGGAGCCTATGAAGATCCGCCGAGGGTAACTTATTATGAGTTGTGCGATGACACTCTGTCTAGGACAACTATCTATTTGATAGTATTTATGTTATGTGTATGGTTCTCTAAACATACTTGATCTATTTTATGTCTGGAAGCAATGTGACCTATGTCAGTGATGTGAGAGTTGTACTTGTATTGTACTTATGTTGTACTTTTTTTTTGTTGAGTCAGTATGAGTCTGCCTTTGGTTAGAGGTTGTAGATCTTTGTCCATGTTAATTTGTTACTATCTCCTAGCATGGGGGGTGGTCCTTTGGGTACCACTTGGTTGGGTGGAACATGAACCAAAACCGTTGGGTCCCCATTGATCTTCAGTACTTGGTGGCAAGATATCCAGTTGGATAGCTCGCAGTTCTTGAGTTATTCTTGCATTGTAATATTTCAGATTGTATATGTTATTTATCCCTCTTATGTTTACGACGTGGAGTTATGTAATTGTAATCTTATGTACTATTGCCTCATTCTGGGAATGAGTGATGTAACTATTGGATTATGTAAATGAATATGAAATTGTATCTTGGATGTTTATCTTATTATGTTATGTTGTATGATGTTTATTTCACAAAGTATTAAATGCTATGGTTATAGGTTATATGAATGTGTGGGTTTTAGTAATCCCAACCTTGTAGCCTTAGAGGTTGTTTTTAATTAGTAAGTGAATGTGTATGTTAATTGCACTTTAAAAAGAAAAAAATGGTTCACTTTAATCATTAATTACAACTTCCTTTAGGGTTACTTGGCGGGGCATTACATTTTTAGGAATTGTGAGTTTTCATAAATTCAAATTTGTATGAAAATAGTCAACCTATTTCTAAATTGAGTAGTTCATATATTACATATTCTTACATATTTGACTTTATTGCTCTAATTGATGAGACACTAGTCAGTTTTTTAGAAAATCTAGCATTAAAATGAGGAAATAACATACCTGGCCATGAACTTAAAATAAGAACAATATTTATTTTAAAATATTTTTCAAGAATTATGTGGGTTGGGAATATCTTTGATTTGTGGCAAGTAAGTAGTCATTCACTTAAAGGATCTGCCAAATATTCAGTGAGATGGGTTTTATTTGTAGTATATAGGAATCAATCTATGTATAAATATGTTATTAATTGAATACACTTCCATGAAGACTTATTTTTTATCACCCTCCTAGGTTTTAAAGAGCCTGAAGTGAAGGAGTAAGGATAAAAAAATCCTAAGATCGTTGTGTTGGTCACTAACCTTGTAGCTTCTTCACTATAAGAGTTGGAAAATATTTAGAGAATTTTAGGGTTCTACTAGAAAAATCACCAACAAAAATGGTGACTCTACTAGGGATAACTTTGAATATCCAATTGTAGACTATGATATCATAGAGTCAATAATTTGGTGATTCTGAACGTTTGGTTCAGATATTCAAATTTTTTTAGACCTGGAAGTGATTTTGTTGCAGAAATTTCAAAGAATATATGTGTGGCTCTGTTGTGAGAGAAGAATCAGAAGGAAATTCATCTTTCAAAGAGCTTCATGTTGTTTGAAATTAAATCCTCTATGAAGAGAGGTGGAGACTCTATCTCAAGAACCTCATGAAGATGTGAATAAAATCTCAAATATACAATTATTTCTTTTCAAGAAGAAGAATCTATAGCATCTGCAACACATCCAGGTATTCTCCATATTTTAATTTTCACAAAGCATGCATTCAGTATATGACAACCATATGAGAAATTCATGAAAATTTGGTTCCTTATTCAGTGAATAAGCACTAGCTAAGGGAAGGGTAATTCTATATACTTGTAGAAGAATTTTCAACTCTGATAGACATAGAGCTATTAATTTCATTGAGATTAATGGCTACCCAAATGTTATTCCATCTAAAATTAGAGAATATCTACCAAAGTTCAATGGTACAAAGTGTAAATTAACTAAAAAGCATATAAAAGAATTCAATAATTTAATGGATGGATTTGAGGTGGATCAAGAGGTTGTTTGTGCAGTCTCTAAAAGGAGATTCAAGATATTGGTTCTCTGATTTACCAACATCCTCTATCTACTCTTGGGAGGAGTTCAAAGTAGTTTTCATAGAGAAATTTGGTGAAAGAATTCGTGCTAGTTATTTTCTCAATAATTTATGAACATTGAGAAAGAAGTGGATTAACTAGTTCCAACATTTAACAGATGATTTTCTAAAACATCAAGGGATGTTCCTGAGCTCTTAAAGATAAGTGATGCAATATGTTTGGTCCTTTATTTTGGATATTTTGATAAAAAAATGAGCTATCCACTAAGAGATAAAAATCCCAAAACCTTGCATCAGGCATATGGGATAGCTATGAATATTAAAATAAATCAAAATTATGGAATGCATAAAGGTAATTTGAATAAAAGAATTTTCTGCCATGAGACACCAAATGTTGATAAAAATAATAGTTGTTCTAGTAATGAGACTACAAAGAGGGACCATATATAGTCTTATGGATCAAATGAATCTGGTAATCTATTTGAAGAAAAGAGTGATAAAGAGATAATGTATTCATCATTTAGTGTGCTAGAACCATGTAGTCCTGATTACAATAATGCAAGGGTTTAAAATTTTGAGCTTAGCTTCATTAGGCAAGTTCATTAACATTCAATTCATGATGTTGATCATGCTAATTTTTATTCTGCTAGTCATTCCAGCTTGAATGAGGTAGACTTGGAAAGTTTTACATAAGATGAGGATAACATTAGCATGCAAGATGTGGATGACATAAGCTCATTCTCAGATGATCAGGTTATGCATTCTGACAAAATTTTGAAGCCCCTAATTTTGGTTGAAAATGTTATGGCACTTGAAGAGCCCTCTGACCATGCTATCTCAAATCATGTGGACATGGCAAAAACACCCGATGTCTATACTAAGCAATTTGAGGTTGGAAATGGAGTTGATAGCCTGTCTATCTATTCTTCTAGTGATTGCAGTAACTTTGAGTGTAATGATGACTAAAGGATTTGGATTTTCATGCTAAGGAGCTTGAGGCTCTTATATCAAGAATGAATGTGATGGAAAATTCATTGTTTGATGAGCCTCCATTTGCACTAGAGATCATAAATGATGACACTTATTGGTACAAAGATAATCCACTCTTTGTTGAGAATTCAAATGATGCATCTAACATAGTGTTACAATGTGGCCTTGAGAAAATAAAGCAAGACATTAATGAAATCCTCAAGGGAATTACATATGAATCTTTTACATTTGATACAGGTGTTGCAAATAAGGATGAATATCATGATGCCATCTACTTACAAGAGTATGAAAATTTCGATTTCCAGTTCAACTAGAAGGTACTTCTATAGAGCATGACAATAAAATGCATAATAAGGAATGATATTTTCAATATGGAGATAAGTCATGTGATGATAATAATTTTTAGTTTGTGCTTAATAATACAATACAAACCGATCAGGATTACACTAATAGTAATATACTCAAAAAAATTGAGAAAAATGCTAGTAGGATTGTTTTTAATCAGGTAGACCCCAAAGGTGTCCACATTTTTCTTCTTATAGGGATAAGGCTATGCTTGTTGTACTAGTATTATAGAGGAAAATCTGAGTGGAAGGATAATAATTCTTTCAATAGGTTGGTTTTTGATAGGGGAAAGAATTGGCCTTAGGTTTCAGTGGCTTGGGGCCACCAATATGGAAATGAAGCCTGATTAGATCGTAGGGTGCATATTAAAATTTTCACTTCAGAAGAAGGTTTCAGGCAGAGTGGAGATTAGATCTCCCTTTTTAGGTCTTTTGGCCTATGTAATATTTTGTAAATATTTTATTTATTTCTCTTTCTATTTTATTTTGTTTCATTTTTTCCTTTTTCCTGGTTTGCTTCACCCAATGATTCTAGGATCTCACCATGCCTACGAAAGGCATGTGTCCTCAACAAGAGCCACTAATGGAACCCCTTTGAAAACTTCTTCGTTCCACCATAAAAATTGTGCAAAGTCTAGCTTGGGCCCTCGTTTCTAATTTTAGTTCATATTCTCATCACTATGATAGGGTTTTATATTCATAAAACTTCCCAAAAGTGGCCTATGAATCTAAAAAACCCTTGATCATTTATTAATTGCATTGATATAGTATTCCTAGTTTCTGGTCACTTAAGTTGCCACTTATCCCATTATATTCGAGTGTTAACTAGTCCCTTATGTTTAGGTTCATTAGTCTATTTGGTCCTTTTAAGCATCAAGTTTTCCTATGATAAAAGTCTTGATTTTAATGACTTAAATCCGTATCCTTTGTCTTATGGGTCAATATCTCATTTTCCTAGAGATGGACTCCTTTTATGATTAACTTTTGTGGCATGTTAGAAATGGAAATTCATGCTGACAATCTAATCGTAGGAATTAATCTTAGTCGTTCCTTGTATGCTTGTGCTAGTTTGTTTCTTCTTATTTTTTCACATAGGTTGGTAGGCTTCAACCGTGTGTCTGGTATGCTAGTGGGCTTAATCTCCTTGATGAAGATGACTACTGCTTTATAAAAGAATATCAATGGATGTGGGATTAAATATGTGGCCACATATCTACCACTCCCCATGTGCCCATCTTGATTTATTTCATGTTATTTTAAAGACACGGGCTAGCGGGTGATGGCCATGTGGTACTGCTTGATGGTGGGACTAGAATCTCCACAAGGCACTGGATGTTGCCCAAGGGATGATCAATGATGGACATCATGACATGTGTTCTTATTAGAGTCATTCCCCATGCACCCGTTCATCTACAAAAATAAGGAGGGGCAGTGACACGGGTTGGTGGGCGGAGTGACACTTGCCATTTTTGTTGGACCCACTAAGCCTTGAAGATGAAAGTTTTTTTCATAAGGGATGAAATTGATGGTCGATGGTAGGTGACGTGGCCCAATCTTGACCACTCCCTGCCATCCCTTGAGGGCCCCACCCATGTCCGGTATCTTCCAATAGGCAAGCAGAAAAGTGCCATGTGGACTTTCTAAAAGGCTCTAATGGGCTCTAATAAAGTGAGAATACTTCTAAATTTGGCCGAAAAGATACTATTTCTAAATGATGCTATTTTCAGCTTATTTCTTTGAGGCACATGCTTGAGATTTCAGCCATCAGTCCTCACAACTATTGATAAATGTGGAGAAGGTAAAAAAAAATCATGGCAACATATGAACCAATATTTTGAGATCAAATCATGATCAATCCCCGTTGTTTTGATACAAAGAAATACAAGTGAAATAATTCCAGTGGGTAAGTAGGTAATTATATCAAGAATAGTTTTAATTGATGCTATGTACATAATAGATGTTTATCTACTTAGAGTTTGTTTTATTTAAAGGAGCATAAATAGAACAATTAAAACTTAATTATAAGTGATTGCATAGTAATCTACCCATTGATATATCTTTTAAAACATGATCAATGGTTAATATTAAAAAGGATCAAGGAATACTATTGTCAACTTTCACACATAAGCTTTCTTTGAAGAATTAATGGTTGGAAAACTTTCATGGCTCATTAAAAGAAGGACCGATAGCCATATTTCTAATTCAGAAAATTACATTCAGAAACTAACAATTGAGTTTGAGTCTAAGAGTAGAATTTTAGGTGTCTTGTGGTTCTTATCACTGAGAGGGTGAGTAAGTCTAGAGAGTCTATTAGGCCGGTCCAAAGGTCTAGGAGATTGGTTTTTATTGAGTCTAAGAAGAATGCCCTTGAGAATGAGGTTAATTCATAGGGAGCTCTTGATACACCAAAGAATAGAAGGGGACATAGGAAATTTAAGAAGTATGGTGTCAAGAGTAACCATTTCCTGAGGAGCTCAACTATTTTAGAAGAAAGATGAAGTTCAAAGGGAAAAATCTGGTGGAATATGAAAAGAAGGCAAGGAAAAGTGCAAGTATCATAAGGCTTATCTAGGAGGAATTAATTCTCCTAGTGAGGTTTCTAATAGCCCTTTAGACAATGAGGGTGAAACTGACCTAGAGGGTGATTATTATCCCCTCTCCTTGGTACCATCTGATGAAAATAATTTTCAATTTTTGCTTGATAATACAATAGAGAATGACCAAGATTACACTAACAATAATATACTTAGAAAAATTGAGAAAAATGCTAGTAACATTATTTGTAATTAGGTAGACCCCAAAGGTGTCCACATTTTTATGCTTATAAGGAGAAGGCTATGCTTTCTATCATGTTATGATAAAGGAAAATGTGAGTGGAAGGACATTAGTTCTTTCAATAGGTTGTTTTTTGACAGGGGCAAGAATTGGCCCTAGATTGTAGTGGCTTGGTGCCACTAGTATGGAAATGAATCCTAGTTAGATTGTAGGGTGCATATTAAAATTTGAACCTCAGAAGAAGGTTTCAGGTGGAGTGGAGATTGGATCTCCCTTTTCAAGTCTTTTGGCTTGTGTAATATTTTTTAAATATTTTATTTTTTTTATTTTTTTCCTTTTTCCCTTGTCTGCTTCACCCAATGATTCTAGGATCTCACCATGCCTACAAAAGGAATGTGTCCCCAACAGGAGCCACTGATGGAACCATTCAAAAAATTTCTTGGTTCCAGCATAAAAATTGTGCAAAGTCTATCTTGGGCCCTCGTTTATGATTTTAGGTCATATTCTCATCACTATGATAGGGTTTTATATTCATAAAACTTCACAAAATTGGCCTATGAATAAAAAACCTTTGATTGTTTCAAAATTGCATTGATTTGGTATTCCAAGTTTTCAGTCATTTAAGTTGCCACTTATGCCATTAAATTCATGTGTTCACTAGCCCCTTGTGTTTAGGTTCATCGGTCTATTTGGTTCTTTTAAGCATCAAATTTTCCTATGATTGAAGTCTTTATTTTAATGACTTATCTTTAGCCTTTGTCTTATGGGTCAATATCTCATTTTCCTAGAGATGGCCCCCTTATATGATTAAATTTTGTGGCATGTGTAGAAGTGGAACTTTGTGTTGACTAACTGATCATGGGAATTAACCCTAGTTGTTCCCCTTATGCGTGTGTTAGTTTTTTTCTTCTTATTTTATTGACACAAGCTAGTGAACTTCAACCACGTGTTTGGTATGTTGGTGGGCTCAATCTCCTTGGTGAAGATGACTAACACTTTTCAAAGGAATATCAATGACTATCAGATTGAAGAGGTGGCCACATGTCTACCACTCCCCACATGCCCGCCTTGATTTATTTCATGTTATTTTAAAGACACGAGCTAGCAAGAAATGGCCACGCAGTACTGATTGATGATGGGACTACAATATCCACATGGAACTTTCCTGCTTACCCATTGGAAGATACAACATGGGTGGGGCCCTAATAGGATGGTGGGGAGTGGTCAAGATTGGGCCATGCCACCTACCATTGATCATCGATTTCATCCCTTATGAAAAAAACTTTCATCTTCAATGCTTAGCGAGTCCCAAAAAAATTATAGGTGTCACTTTTCTTACCAACCCGTGTGACTGCCCTTCATTATTGTTGTAGATGGACAGGCATGCATGAAATGAATATGATGAGAACATGTTTCATGACATCCATTATTGATCATCCCTTGGAAAATATCCACTTCCCTATGGAGATTCTAGTTCCACCATCAAGTAGTACCACATGGCCATCACTCGCTAGCCCGTGCCTTTAAAATAACATGAAATAAATCAACATGGACATGTAGGGAGTGGTAGAGATGTGGCCACATATTCAATCCCACAATCATTGATCTTCTTTTGAAAAGGGGTAGTCATCTTCCCCAAGGAGACTAGGACCACCAACATACCAGACATATGGTCGAAACTTGCCAACCAATGTGAATAAAATAAGAAGAAACAAACCAACGTGGGTGTAAGGGGAACAACTGTGATTAATTCACATGATTAGATGGTCAACATGAAGTTCCATTTTTGGATATGCCGCAAAAGTTAATCATAAAAGGGGGCCATCTCTAGGAAAATGAGATATTAATCCATAAGACAAAGGCTAAGGATTTAAGCCGTTAAAATCAAGACTTCGATCATAGAAAAATTTGACACTTAAAAGGACCAAACATACTGATGAACCTAAATAGAAGGGGACAGTGAACACATGAATTTAATGGTATAAGTGGTAACTTAAGTGACCAAAAATCGAGAGTACTATATCAATGCAATTTTAAAATGATCAAGGATTTTTTTGATTTGTAGGCCAATTTTGGGAAGTTTTATGAATATAAAACCCTATCATAGTGATGAGAATATGACCTAAAATCACAAACGAGGGCCCAAGATAGACTTTGCATAATTTTTAGGGTGGAACCAAGAATTTTTTTGAGGAGTTCTATCTATGGCTCCTATTGGGGACACATGCCTTTTGTAGGCATGGTGAGATCCTAGAATCATTGGGTGAAGCAGACCAGGAGAAATGGAAAAAAATGAAACAAAACAAAATAGAAAGAAACAAAATATTTACAAAATATTACATAGGCCAAAAGACCTAAAAAGGGAGATCCCATCTCCACTCCACCTGAAACCTTCTTCTAAGGTGCAAATTTTTATATGCACCTTACAATCTAATTGGGCTTCATTTCCATATTGGTGGCACCAGGCCACTACAACCTAGGGCCAATTCTCGCCCCTATCAAAAACCAACCTATTGAAAGAATTGATGTCCTTCCACCCACATTTTCCTCTGTCATACCACTGCAGCAAGCATAGCCTTCTCCCTATAAGTAGAAAAATGTGGACACCTTTGGGGTCTACCTGATTACATACAATGTTACTAGCATTTTTCTCAAATTTTCTAAGTATATTACTATTAGTCTAATCTTGGTCATTCTATATCGTATTACCACTCACAAACTAAAAATTATTATCATCACATGACTTATCTCTATATTGAAAATAGAACTCCTTGTTGTGCATTTTATTGTCATTCTCTACAAAAGTACCTTCTAGTTGAACTAGAAACTAAAAAAGTTCATGCTCTTGTAAGTATATGGTATCATGATAGTCATCCTTATTTGCAACACCTATATAAAATGTAAATGATTCATATGTAATGCCCTCAAGGAGATCATCAATGTGTTGCTTTATTTTCTCAAGGCTGCATTATAACCCTCTATCAGATACGTCATTGGAATTCTCAACAAAGAGTGGATTATCTATGTACCAATAAGTGTCATCATTTTTCATCTCTAGTGAAAATGGAGGCTCATCAAACAATGGATTTTCCATCAGATTCATTCTTTAAATAAGAGCCTCAACCTCCTCTGCATGAAAATCCAAATCCTTTAAGTCATCATTACACTCAAAGTTACTGCAATCACTAGAAGAACACTTAGACACACTATCAACTTAATTTCCACCTTTAGATTGTTTAGTACAAACATCAGTCATTTCTTCCATGTCCACATGATTTGAGATAGCATGGTTAGAAGGCTCTTCAAGTTCCATAACATTTTCAACCAAAATTAGTGCCTTCAAAATTTCATTAGAAAGAATAACCTGATCATCTGAGAATGAACTTATGTCATCCACATCCCTCATGATAATGTTATCCTCATATGATGTAAAAATTTCCAAGTCTACCTCATTCAAGCTGGTACAACCAACAAAATAACAATCAACATGATCAACCTCATGAATTGAATGTTCATGAAATTTCCCAATGAAGCTAAGCTCAAAATTTTCAACCTTCACAATATTGTAATCATGACTACATGGTTCTAGCACACTGAATGATGAATAAATTATCTCTTTATCACTCTTTTATTCAAACAAATTACCAGATTCATCTTATCCATAAGGCTATATATGGTCCCTCTTTTTAGTCTCATCACCAGAACAACTAGTAGTTTTATCAACGTTTGGTGTCTCATGGCAGAAAATTCTTTTATTCAAATGACCTTTGTGAATTCCATAATTTTGATTGTTTTCAATATTCATAGCTATCCCATATGTCTGATGCAAGGTTTTGGGATTTTTATCTCTTAGCAGATAGCTCATTTTTTTAATCAAAATATCCCAAATAAATGACCAAACATATTGCATCACTTAACTTTAAGAGCTTAGGAACATCCCTTAATTTTTTAGCAAATCTCTTGTTAAATGTTGGAACTAGTTCATCCACTTCTTTCTCAATGTTCATAAATTTATTGAGTTAAGAACTAGCATTGATTCTTTCACCAAATTTCTCTATCAACACTACTTTGAACTCCTCCCAAGAGTAGATAGAGCATGTTGGTAAATTAGAGAACCAGTCTCTTGAATGTCCTTTCAGAGACTACACAAACAACCTCATGATTACATCCTTATGATCCACCTCAAAGTCATCCATTAACTTATTGAATTATTTTAGATGATTTTTAGTTAATTTACACTTTATACCACTGAACTTTGGTAGATATTCCTTGATTTCAGATGGAATAATATTTGGGTAGCCACTAATCCTAATGCAAGTAATATCTTTATGTCTCCCAAAGTTAAAACTTCTTCTACAACCTAACTAGGGCTGATTAGAAACCATAGTTTCACATTGGATTATACCAAGGTATATATATTATTGATATACCCCCTTAAACCATTACAAAATTTTTATAACATCATTTTCAATTAAAAGGTTCAACCTAGTTCATTTTTAAAAATAATTTATACCTCACATCATAGTAGATTTTACATTTATAGAAGTATATATAATTACCCTTCCCTTAGCCAGTGCTTATTCATTGAATAGGGAACAAAATTTTCATGAGTTTCCCATATGGTTGTCATATACTAAATGAATGCTTTGTGAAAACCAAAATATGGAGAATACCTAGATGTGTTGCAACTACTATAAATTCTCCTTCTTGACTAGAAATAATTGTATAGTTGAGATTTTCTTCATATCTTCATCAGGTTCATGAGACGGACTTGCCACCTCGCTTCACAGAGGATTGAATGTAAAACAACATGAAGCTCTTTGAAAGATGAATTTCCTTCCCAGTCTTCTCCCACAACATAGTCACACATATATTCTTTAAACTTGCTGCGAAAAAATCACTTCTAGGTCTGAAAAATTATCAATATCTGAACCAAATGTTCACATTTTCTAAATTCTTGATTCTATGATATCACCCTTGTCAACTGGAGATTCAAAGTTTTCCGCAATAGATTCACCATTTTTGTTGGTGATTTTTCCAATAGAACCCTGCAATTCTCTAAAGAGTTGCCAACTCTTATAGTGAAGAAGTTGCAAGGTTAGTGGCCAACACAATGAGCTTTAGATTTTGTGATCCTTACTCCTTCACTTCAAACTCTGTGAAACCTAGGAGGGTGATCCCAAATATGTCTTTGTGAAGTTTATTCAATTAATAACATATTTATACATAGATTGATTCCTATTTACTCCAAATAAAACCCATCATTTAAGTGAATGACTACTTACTTGCTACGAATCAAAGATATTCCCAACACACACAATTATTTAAAAATATTTTAAAATAATATTGTTCTTATTTTAATTTCATGGCCAAGTGTGTTATTTCATCATTCTATGGAAGATTTTCTAAAAATTGACCAGCGTATCATCAATTGGTGCAACAGAGTCAAATATGTAAGAATATGTAATATATGAACTACTCAATTTAGATATAGGTGGACTATTTTCATATTGCTTTACATTTGTGAAAACTCACAATGCCTAAAAATACTCACTCCTTACAAATCCTAAGAAATTCCTTACAAAGTCTATACCCTATTCAAGCATTTTAATCAACTCTTTGAGTTAAAGCTGAAAACATAATCATACATTCAAATTGGTCTCTCACCTCTGTATCTCTCGAAGATCTCTAGTTATTTACCTCCCTCTCTACCTCTCTCCCTCCTCCTTTTCCATCTTTCTCTCTTTTTGAACTTCTCTCTCAAATTTTCTTCTCTCTCCCCTCACTTGTCTACCTCCCCCTCTCTAATTATCTAATTCACTCTTTGTGATCCTCTCTATGCCTCCTTATCCATCTCTTTCTCTTCTCTCCTCTATCTCTCTACATCATCACCACTATAAATCATCATTTTTGATGCCTCTCACTCCTTCCATGTCTACCTTTCCCTCCATCCCTTCTTACTCCTTTATCAATACTTCCATTTATCTCTCCCTCTCTTCTATCACTAACCTCTCTCTCCCCCTTCTGTATCTATCTCTCCCCTCTCTAGGTATCTTTTTCACTCTTTTTTTGCCTCTCCATCTCTCCTTATCCATCTCTACATCTTTCTCCTTTTTTTTATTACCCACCCCTCTCCCCAATCTATCTCTCTCACCTGTATCTCTCTCATATGTCACTCACCCTCTCTCCCTAAGCTTTAGGTCTCTTACCTCTATATCTCTCTAGGCTCCCTAGTTATTTCCATCCCTATCCACCTCTCTCCCTCTTTCTTACCCCTCTTTCCATATTTGTGAGCTTCTCTCTCATTTTCTTCTATCTCCCCTCACCTCTCTACCTCTCCCCTCTCTTAGTATCTGAGTCACTCCTTTCTATCCTATTTATCCCTCCATAACCATTTATTTCCATTCATTATTCTCTCTCTCCTCTTATGTGTCCCTCCCCTCTTTATACCACAACCTCCCTAACTCATCCTTCCCTATACCTCGCACTCCCTACATTTCTACCTCTCCCTCCATCCCTTCTTATTCCTCTACCAATAATTACCTATCTCCCTCTCTTCTATTCCTCACCTCTCTCCCTCCCTCACCTCTCTACATATCACCTCTCTAGGTCTCTCAATCACTCATTATTTTCCACTCCATCCCTCCTTAGGCATCTCTACCTCTCATTAATTATATCATTACCCACTACTCCCCCCCTCTATCTCTCTCACCCCTCTCTCCCTAGACTGTAGTTCAACAACCTTTATATATCTCTGACATCTCTAGTTAGTTCCCTCCCTCTCCACCTCTCCCCTCCTCCTTACCCCTCTTTCCCTCTTTAGTAAATTCTCTCATTTTATTATCTTTCCCATCTCTAAGTATTGGAGTCACTCCTTTCTAGCCTCTGTATCCATCCTTAGCCATTTCTATCTCTTGATTCCTCTCTCTCCTCTCCTATATCCCTCCCCTCTCTATTTCATCACATCTCTAACTCCTCCTTCCCTATACCTTTCATCCCCTTCATGTCTATGTCTTCCTCCATCACTTATTTATCATCTACCAATACTTCCCTTTCTCTATTCTATCACTCACCTCTCTCACCCCCTCCCGTGTCTACCTCTCCCCTCTCTATCTCTCTCAATCACTCCTTGGTTTCCTCTCCATCCCTCCTTAGCAATATCTACTTGTAACTCCCTATCTCATTACCCACCACTATCCCCACTCTATCTCTCCCACCCCTATCTCTCCCCTATGTCTCTCACCCCTATCTCCCTAGGCTATAGGTCTCTCACCTCTATATCTCTCTAGGCTCTATAGTTATTTACCTCTCTCTCCTCCTCTCTCCCTCCTCCTTACCCCTCTTTCCCTCTTTGTGAACTTATCTCTCATTTTATTCTATTTATCTAATCATCTCTCTGCCTCTCCCCTCTCTAACTATCTAAGTCGCTCCTTTCTATCCTATCTATCCCTCCTTAGCCATTTATTTCTCTTCATTCTTCTCTCTCAACTCTTCTTTGTCCCTCCCCTCTCTATCTCATCACCTATATAAATACTCCTTCCCTATGCCTCTCACCCCCTTCAATTATACCTCTCCCTTCATCCCTGCATAGTCCTCTACCAATACCTTCCTCCATTTCTTATATCTCTCACCTCTCCAGGTCTCTTAATAACTCATTGTTTGCCTCTCCATATTGACTTAGCCATCACTACCTCTCACTCCTTTTATCATTACCCACCCATCTCCCCCTCTATCTCTCTCACCCCTATCACTTCCCCTATGTCTCTCACCTCTCTCTCCCTAGGCTTTAGGTCTGTCACCTCTATATCTCTCTAGGATCTCTAGTTATTTCCATCCCTATCCAACTCTCCCTGTCCTCCTTACCCCTCTTTCCCTCTTTTTGAAATTTTATCTCATTTTATTCTATGTTCCCTCTCCTCTCTACCTCTTCCCTATCTAAGTATCTGAGTCACTCCTTACCATCATCTCTATCCCTCCTTATCCATCTCTTTCTCTTCATTCTTCTCTCTCTCCTCTTCTTTGTCCCTACCCTCTCTACATAATCACATCTATAACTCCCTTGTCTACCTTTCTCTCCATCCCTTCTTACTCTACATATACTTCCCTTTCTCTCTACATTTATTTTATCTCTCACCTCTCTCTCCTCCTCACCTCTCTACCTCTTCCCTCTCTAAGTCTCTTAGTAACTCATTTTCTACCTCCCCATCCCTCCTTAGCCATCTCTAGGTCTCTCACTCCTTGTCTCATTACCCACCACTCTCCCCTTTCTATATTTATCACCCTCTCTCCCTAGTCTATAGGTTTCTCACCTTATATCTCTCCAAGATCTCTAGTTATTTCCCTCTTCTCCACCTCTCTCCCTCCTCCTTACCCCTATTTCCTTATTTGTGAACTTCTCTCTCTCCCCTCACATATCTACCTCTCCCCTCTTGAAGTATTTCTATCACTCCTTGTCACCCTCTCTATCCCTCCTTAGTCATATATTTATCTTCATTCTTCTCACTCTCTCCTCTTCTTTATCTATCCCCTCTCTATTTCATCAACTCTCTAACACCTCCTTTCCTATGCCCCACTCTCCCTCCACCCCTTCTTACTCCTCTACCAATACTTCCCTTTTTCTCTTCTATCACTCACCTCTCTCTCCCCCTCACCTCTCTAACTCTCCCCTCTCTAGGTCACTCAATCACTCCTTGTTTGCCTCTCCATACCTCCTTAGCCATCTCTACCTCTTACTCCTGGTCTCATTACCCACCACTCTCCCCCATCTCTCTCTCTCACCCTTATCTCTCCCCTATGTCTCTCATCCATCTCTCCCTAGGTTATAGATTATTCACCTCTATATCTTTGTAAGCTCTCTAGTTATTTCCAAACCTCTCCACCTCTCTCCCTCCTTCATATCCCTATTTCCCTCTTTATGAACTTCTCTCTTATTTTATTCTCTCTCTCCCCTCACCCCTCTAAGTCTCACCTCTCTAAGTTTTTGAGTCACTCCTTTCCAACCTCTCTATCCCTCCTTAGACATCTCTTTTTCTTCATTATTCTCTCTCTCATCTTCTCTATCCCTATCCTATCTATGTCATCACCTCTCTAAATCCTCCATCCCTATGCCTCTCACTCTCTCCATGTATACCTATCCCTCCATTCCTTCTTACTCCTCTATCGATACTCCATTTTCTCTCTCTCTCTCTCTCTCTCTTACCCCTCTCCCCCTAACCTCTCTACCTCTCCCCTCTCTAGGTCTCTCAATCACTTTTTGTCTACCTCTAAATCCATCCTTATGAATCTCTAGGTATCACACTCCTTGTCTCATTACTAGTCCTCTAGATCTCCCCCACTCCTCTCTCATCCTCTTCATTATCAGTAAAGCTCATTAAAAATATCCCTTCATCCCTTTCTACTCCTATAGGTATCTCCCACTCTTCTATCTTCCCTTTGTAGGTCTTTGTGTATATTTGAGGTCTTCATACCATCAAATTATCTATAGAGATAATTTGGCACTTTCCAAATTGTAAATCCTCGACATAATACATTTGGCACTCACCAAATTATATAGATTGTACACAACACATTTGATGCTTACTATTGGTTATTTTTTATGGGAAACAAACTTAATCTTACCACTCACCTATGAAAATTCTAGGATTCAATGGTTAGAAAGGGTAAGGATTGGCCAACACATAAGATTTTGAGGCCCTTACTTCTTCACTTTGAGCTCCCAGGAGGGTGATCCCTAGTAGAGTGTTCATAATCATACTCCTATGTCATTTACATAAATAAAACTACAATATACATAGATGATTCTCATGTAGATACCCAATTATTACTTATATCAAAGAAGTTGGCTACTTCTTGAACATAATTCACACTTAGAGCATGAGAATGACAAAACCTCATAACTTTGTAATGCCTTTATATTATTTGATTTGATGAATGGGTAATGATTGATTTAATCAAAACAATACAATATAACTACTTGACTTCGTCCAGTGCCTAATACATGGAATGGAATCAATATCAATACATACATAATATGGTAGTAATTTCCATGCCTGACAATAGATGAAGCTCTAAAATGTTACATTATAATATTTCAGCATTTTGTTCTAACCCTTACTTCTTACTAGCATCCTAGCATTAAGTTTAATACAAACTTACAACCATATTCAAGTATCTACATTAATTCCTTTGAATTAATAAACAAGAATAGAGCCACAAATCCATCTGAAATTGACACAGAAAAATTAGATAACCTTGATTATATTATTCATAACTTGTAAAAATAGTACATAGAAGAGAAAAATGGTGTTGAACTTGTGATATTACTATTTTTTATTTTCAACATTACCATTAAAATTACATATGTGTATTGATAGACCTGAACTTAAGACATATTACTAGACTATTCAGTAATCCTTCCAATCGTTGTGTGACTAAAACTTGAAATAACTCACTACCCAACCTTTTAATTGAGGCCCTAGAATCCCATTTATAAAGACATGGGAGAAACCAGCAACAGGCCGAATTTCAATTACATTTTCATTTGAGGGAAAATTTCACCCTAATTTGAAACATATTCTCTAGATGGTTACACTTAATCATTTTAGGTCAAGGGAAAGAAAAAGATAACAAAATCCATGTAGTATATTGAAGAAGATGAGCTAGCCTTCCAAAAGTCATCATTCGTTGATATAACATTGCCAAAATCCCACATCCACATAGAACAAAGAAGATTCTCCACAAGTACTAGGGGAAAAAACTTGCACACTTCCTGGAAAAAACATATTTTCCATTGTGGATATGAAGTCCAACACTTCTCCATCATAGTAGCCCAATAGACATTCACGTCAACATCGAAGACAAAAAATGACATAGATGCTAAAAATAATATTCCTAACGTAGTGACAATGGTGTCATCAGAAACAAAAAATAGGCTGAGATGCTACTCTGATTCATCAGTATGAAAGTATGCTCGCCCTCCTTGTGTTCATGTTGAAACTAGAGAAGAAACTACTCCTCCTTCCTCAGAGTCTTCAAACGACACCAAAGAAAGAAGGTAGTGGTCCTACTTCGGGTCAATATCACCTCCACCCTTTGAAGGGCTATCGAAAACCTAAATGGGATAAATGTGCCTCCCCAAGTATGCATTACTGTACTTTTTTCTTTTCTTTACTCTCTCCTTAGGCTCAACCAATTCCTTCCCTTTAACTTTGATCAATTCTTCAAAATGGTCCTGCTCCTTAGGTGGTAACTACTCCTGACACCATCCTTCTTGGATTTCTTGCATGCTCTCTTCTCCATTGGTGTTTCAAGAGTTCCCAATATCTCAATTTCATTTTCAAGAGGATTTTCTAGGGACTCAAACATATTAATTCTCCTAGACCTTTAGATGGGCTTGATACACTCACTTAGCTTACTCATTGTTGCAATGAACAAAACAAGAATAAGGAGACTCTTGATTTGCAAAAAACCACTCACAAGACTACTCTTAAAAATACTCTTGATGAAGAGACTACTCAAGTCACCATAGTTCTCATTAACTCATGAAAAATATTTAGATAATAAACCCTCACCACCCTAGGACTCAAAAACCCATAAACTGAAATAACCATAGTTGAAACAAGCAGGTATGAGCTCCTACTTACCCAAGAAAAACCTTATCATGATACCTCTGCAATAATTTACAAACTAAATTATTTTCCAACCTTCACATGGATGCGAGCTCAATTTTCAGCCTCAGATTGTAAACTATGAAGAAAAATATTATTGTTGGTCCTTATTATATTCAGAAGTATAAGTGTTCCAACCATCAATACTGAAGGAAATCTTGTGCAAACAAGATGATCATCAGCTACATGATTTTTGAACCTCAACCATCAATCACACATTAAGATAAGTCACCATATACTTAACCTGGGTGATTACTTATGACAAAGCTAATTGCATGCACTTTATTACTTTTCCTTAATCAGAAAATCCCAAGTGGATAAATATCCACTTTTTATTCATATTAATCACATATTTGGCATTAAAAGGCATGTCGTGTCATGTTTACCCACTCGCCCATGGGAAATAATCCACTTGCATCTCATAACCACAAGACAGCGAGGAATGATCATTATTTAATATTAGAGAATTGGCTCATACCCTTCCTTACTTCAATTTCACCTTCTCACATGTACCAACATCTAATAGAAATGACAATCTCAATCAAAATATTTTCTCAAATCTCAAACACGTTCCCAGAGAAACTAGTTATAAAATGGCACTATTTTAGTCCTTATGTTGTTTTTGCCAATTTTTTAGCAATACTTCATCTCCAATAAATTCAATTTAAGTCATTGAAATATTATATGTTGCAGTCGCATGCTTCCCCATTGAGAACTTGGCAATAAGGGTTGGACATGCACAGGATAGTAGGGAGCATTCAAGATTGACCCACATCACCCCCTATCAACTGTCAATCCCAAATCCACAATAGCATTCACTGCCATCCAAGTTGAGTGCGCCCCTCCAAAAGGAAACAAGTGTCACACCAACAACATCCCCGTGACATTTGAGAAATACAAAATAAGATCGAACAGGGTGGTGAGGAGTAGTTGAGATGCAACCATGTCACCCAACAACCACCGTCGAGCCCATCTTGGTGTTGCTCGCAAACCATTTGAAGGAACATTGGCTTGCCAGTGTAAAAGACATATGGCTTACGCCCGCTAGCCCGTGTGATAAAAATAATGGAAAATGAAATAGAGCAGGCACATGGGGAATGACTTAGATGAAGACACATCTCAAGATATTGGTCATTGATCTTCCTCAAAGCACCACCTATTGACCTTTGAAAGCATTGGGCCCACCAATGGATGTGACATGTGGCAATAGCCCACTATGCCATGTGACTTTTTAAATGAGAAATTAAATAGGATGGGCATGCAGGGAGCGATCGAGATTTGTTCACAATGATCAAACAATCATCCCTCAAAAAAAATATGAGCGTGCCACAAAATTTAGCTTTTAAAAGAGGGCTATCACTAAGAAGATGATAATCAGGGACATGAATATATGGATTAAGTCCCAAGGTAACTATTAAAACCTAATCATACACTTAGGTTAAAAATATTTTGAAGGAAATCAACCCCACAAATATAATAACGTTTTAAAATTATTATGAGAACTGACTGGTAATACTAAGACCAAGGGGCTGGTAAAATAATGAATCCAATGACACAAGTCACAACTAAGACAATTGAGAACCTACACTAGAAGGTCATTTAAAAAATAGAACACCAACTAGGACCCTCAAACTTAAGGATTGATTCAAAAGGGTTTTAGAAACACAAACCCTAAGCACTAGTGAGGAACATAACACTAAGCCTAAAACTAAGGGTCAAAGCCAAATATTGCAAGAGTTAAATGGAACCATAATAATATTTGGGGGGTTCCATCAATGGCTCCTATTGGGGATGTCTATTCCTTAGGAATAGACCAAGAATTCAGAATCTCAAGTTGAAGAAGACCTTGCATAGAGAACATAACCAAGACCTTCCCTAACTAGACAACAAGACCAGACCAAAACAACCAACATATGTATTGTAGACATGTAAAATATACACGCACCTGATCTTGATTTCACTAACACCAGTTCCTATTGAATCATCTCCTTTAATAATTAATTTAATTGAATAATATTTATTCAATTAAATTAATCATATTTTCCCTCTTAATTAAATAAATCAATTTTATCTGATTAAGTCGGCATCTCCTATTAATTAAATAAATCATTTTATTTAATTAATCTTATAATCCCTCTTTCAAATAATTCAGTTTATTTAATTAATCTCTAAAGTCATCTCCTTTAAATTAAATAAATTAATCTTTATTTGATTTAATCTAACACCATCCTCTTTAATTAAATAAATCAAACTTTATTTAATTAAATCTAAATCCATTATTCCTCTCGACTTTGATTTATTTAAATCCAAAATCTAAGTCAAAATTGTCAAATCAGCTAATTTTCATCTAAATTAATCAAATCCTCATTAATCCTAATCCTAATCCATAAAATCCTCTAGATTTTTCAACTTGCACAATAAATCAATTTATTTGATTTATTAGTTCATCAATTTCTATTCAAAAGGGCATCTTTTGTGGAATATTCTTCCAATTCAAAAATCCCTCCAAAAGGGATGAGTACATCCAACAAGTCATTAAAGGCCTCTTACATGTCCTTTGCCTTGAGCCAAGTGACATTTACTCCATTCCTCTCTCCTTCCAACTTGTCATTTCATCAAATTAAAATTTGAATCTAATAGCATTTATGTGCACATTCATCAAAATATGCTCATTCCTCCTCCAATCACATCTTGACAAGTGGCACAATGCCATTGGTCCATCTTTAATCCCATATTCATCCTATTTCACATTCCTCCATCCCCATCTCCTATAAATAGAGAGCTTCTCTATTAATTTTAGGATCCACAATATCATCCACAATCCAAGCAAGTATATTATACTCAATTTCATCTCCAACCTCATCCATTTTATTCAAATTTTCATGGTTTTATCAAGGTTATTGAAAAATTGCATCAAGGAATCAAGAAATACACATCAAAGATCATCAAATCACATCAAGGGATTCAGAAAGGGCTTCTTTCCACATCAAAGAAGCACCAATCCCCCTATGGGATGGAGGTTTGGGTAGCTTAGTTGACTTCATGTTGTGTTCTTGCTTTATTTTCATGTTTTCAACTTTGTTTCTCCAAGAATTGTATAGGGAGCATTAGATTTGATTTTCTAACATATTTGACATTGTTTTGTTGATCTTTTGTTAGTCTGTGCAGGTTTTGTGCTCACATTTTGTCACCCACCATGGGGCAAGACCCTATTTTTAATTTTTTTGCACATTTCATCAACAAGTCCACTCGAAAATCATGAGGTAGTGCATCCACTATCCATTTCGGTGCATTTGACCCCCGTTTTGGCACATTTGACCTCTGTTTCGGTGCATTTGACCCCTTTTTTAGCGCATTTGGCACCTATTTTAGCACATCTGGCACTTTTTTTAGCACATCTAGCACTTATTTTAGCGCATCTAGCACCTGTTTTAGCACATATAGCACCTGTTTTAGTGCATCTAGCACCTGTTTTAGCGCATATAGCACCTGTTTTAGTGCATCTGGCACCTATTTCAGTGCATCTAGCTTTTAGCACATTTGGCCTCAATTTTTTTTTCTTTTATAGTCAATATTAAAATGACCATATCTTGGTCATACGAAGGTCTTTTTCGAAGCTTTTTTTTTTTTTAAATGGGCTAAAATTTCATGAGCTATGCAATGGTGTAGGTTTTTATTAACTTTGATAGAGTTAAAATTTTCAAATTTACACCTAAATTCAAATCACATTGTAACTTGGTCTAATTTTTATGGTTTTTATGCTTAATCATTCATCTAACCCTCATATCTTCTTGTTTCTTAATCTCATCTAACACTTTGAGAATTTATTGTAGGTTTTTGGTGATAAATAAGGAGAAGAAACAATGAGGAATCTCTATGGAAACCTTTGTTTCAAAATTGTAACAAGTGTTTGTAAACACTTTGGGAGCAATTATAATCCCATTTTAAGGACTTTGTTATCTTTAGCTTTTAGGACTCAAATAATTTTCGTTTGGGTTTTAAAAATAATAAGAAAAGGGTTAAAAAAGAACCATAGATAGCTTACTAGATTTTGTTTTGGACTTAACAAATGAACAAGAAAACTTCACATTTCAATCTTGGTGCTTAAAAAGAACCCATTCTTTGTTTCAAGGTTAAAATGAACATGTGTACTCTTTTCTTTGTAACCTCTTTTAAAAAGTAATATCATTTAGAAAGGTGTATGCACTTCTCTCATGCTTCATAAGTGATCTTGAGAATCAAAATCCTTTTTCATGATATTAAGTTGTATAAGAGATTACCTTCACACTTCATTTGGGCTCTTAAAATTGAACAAAATCTTGTGAGTGTGAGTGGATTATATCACGTGTTTTCTCTATTTGTTTCTCAAAAAAGATTGATCAAACTACAGATATGCTTCCTCACTTTTGTTTATACTTAGAGGGTTTGCCTAGTGGGAAAAAGTACTCACCCTAGGGAATGACCCAACCAGTAACACGCTAAATCCAAGCGGCTTCCAACTACTATATAAGAGTGGGTACTCAAGGAAAGTTCAAGTATCACAAGGATCATTCCGACAAGAAGGGAAACACTGGTCTCTTGTCATATGGATGATCCCCCGTGAATGAAATTCCTATACTATAACCCATATTGTAGCAAGTCAAATCCTTATCTATTTGTTGGTGCAAGAATGGTCATTCTGAAGCCACCCCACATTCTTATGACTCCTATTAGAGATGAGAAGTATGGCATGGGAGATTCATGGGTACTGATGCTTGGCTGACCCGAGAAGCAAGTGCACTGTAAGGGGGAGCCTGTGTGGTCAAGTATCTAATCATCCTCTAAGAGTGAGCGAAGATGGATTCGTCCAAGTGGGAACTCAACAAATATTTCCTCTTTTATCCTAGGACTGTGCATCACTTCGAAATCAAAATGCTTTGCTTGGATCCAAAGCACTTGGAAACAGAAATTCACAAAATCCTCAAAATTTCAAAAACCCTTTAGGGAAGCAAATACCTTTGATGAATCCAAGTGCTCATGCTTTCCCTAGGGATTTCATCCTTAGAGGCTTCTGAGATTTTGGACTTAATCACAATTTTCTCTCACTAAAGTCAACATTAGGGAACTATTGTCTTGATTTTCTTGATTTCCACATAATGGACCTTGTGGAATGAAAAAGAGTTAAGACATAGATATTCAGTCTGAAAAGATAAAGAAATAAAGTGTCTCTGGTTAAAATCAAGTCATTAATCAAGATTAACTCAAATTGAACCCCACACATGTGCTTGGTATCTTTTGGTCATATATTTTTCGATGCAAACATTGGTCTTTTGGTTTGAAATACTCTTGGGGAAAAGCATGTTCTTCACTACCTTGGTCTTGTAAGAAAAGTCCTCTTAGGTTCATCTAGGATCAAATAAAACATGTCATCCATCCTGAACATTTATCATCCCATCCCACCAAACAAATTTTATAGCTTTGGAAACATCATTATCTAGACTTGGGTACATCATTAAACCAAATCAAAATCACATGTTTTAGTTAGGAGTGTGAGAATGCATCCTTTCTCATACCTCTAGTTAACTTAGCAACTCTTTGAATAAATTCATCCTAAGGTCACATCCAACATCTTAGGGTTTACAAAGTTCATTATCCAAATCAAACCAATCAGAATCAAATCCTAAAGTCTAGCATTGATCCAAAATCCCTAAAAGTTGAAAAACCCATATCATTCACCCCTTTCATCCGTCATCTCATCATCGGTCCTAAACACCTTAGAGGTTCGCTTTTGCAACAAGGTCAAAACACAAGAAAACATGGAATATAAACTTGATTCATACATCATGAGTGGTCTAAATCAATGAAACTATCCAAGCCTTATGATCCCAATTGATTATCAAAGCTCACATTTATGCAATACATACATGGGATCATTAACTCCTACAAACCTCAATGATACAACAAATGTGAGTATACCCAATCTAAATTTTGGAACACCTTTTTCCATGGTAGATTTAAATCAAAGCCAAAAATTACAAATCTATCAACCAAAAAATCAAGGCATGAGTCTTCCAAACAACATTATACCACCAAATATGTACATGCCAAGTGTGACTCTACCAAATCCAAGCTTACCAAAAAAAAACATATCAAATCCATACTTGGTAAAATTTGGGATGGATATGTTTGCAAATCCCACCAATGTTGTTCAAAATCCAAGCAATATGTTGAAAATTCCATGTATTGATCCAATTCAAGGTAGCCGCATGAAAAATCAAAGTTACCTAAATCCAAGAAATGTGTTTCCCAATCACAAAAATGTTCAATATCAACCAATGATGCCAAATCTAAACATCATACCAAATCAGAACATTGTTCAAGATCAATTTGTCCATTATTCCATGCAAACACCACAAGTATACATGCCAAATATTATTTCTCAACAACCAAGTCAATGATATCAAGAATGTCAAGGTCAAATCTTGCGAAAAAAAATTGCTACACTCAAAAAACTCATTGATTTATATCACCAAGAGACATCTCCACCCCAAAATCAATTCACTCTTCCATTGGTTGAACCATGTCATCAAACAATTGAGTTTTCTCCACAGCTATATCACTCCAATATCAAGAGGTTGGATATCAACAACATCAACAACAAACCCAATCACACCATCTCAAAGATTAGTCATCACATCTCAAAGATCAATCACAAATACACATCAATGAGCACCTTGAAGATGTTTCCATCTCCTCCAATGATCAATCAACATATATCAAGAGTCACTTTTCAATCATGATAAAAAACCACCAATGATACCCAACAATGATCCAATTCAAGAAACACCAACATCATTTGATCTTATGGTTGAAAACATTGACAATCTCTCCACCATAACTACTGAGGATAATGATCAAAATCAATCCATCGATGAGAACTAGGAAGATATGTCTACCCCATCCAATGATAAAATCAACATTGATCATGAGCCACTTTTTAGTGATCTATTTCAAGATGTGTTAACACTATTTGATCCTATTGACATAATCCACAATCCATCCACCAATGATCATGTTGAAAATGCCTCTACATCACCTAATGAATTAGAGGACATATCTCAAGAATGTATTCCAAAGCATGATAAACATCTTCCATCAAGGTCTAGCAATGGTCCTTCCCAAGACATATTGAAATCCTTTGACCTCATGGTTATATATATTGAAGGAATCCCTAGCTCAAAATTTAATCCAAATCCACTCAAATCTCAAGAGGATATTGAGCCACTTCCCATTCCCAATGAAGATATCCAAGAACCCTTTATAAGCAATCCATCCTTTGAAATTGAACCATGTCAATAAATTGATCCAAAGCATGTCAAAATCAATTCCAAAATTAATCAAAACCAAGAATTTTGTATCTCCAAGATACTAGAATGATCTAATGAGCACTCTCCTATCTATACAAGATGTCGCAAATTATGATCACATCCATATAGTGCATATCCCTCTGTCTACCCATGATATGATTTCTTTGGATGGACATGTAGATGATCTTCATTCAAAATAAGAGTATCATACTCTTGATATCATTACCAAGGAACAAGAGTTTCCTACTCTTAACATTTGTACACATGATTAGTATATAGAAACATCTAGAGACATCAGAAATGGATCATGAAGAAGGCTTCTATAGAAGTTGTGAATCTAAAACATCCTATGGAGATATATTAGGAATAGATCATAAAGAAGGCTTCTACAGAAGTTATGAATCAAAAACATCATGTGAAAGCATATCAAGAATGAATCATCAACATCACTTGAAGAAGCATTAAAATATGATATTTCACAAGATAAGGCCAAAGATATCAATCATGGAGTTATCCCACATATGGAGGATATGATCACTTATAAACTTTGATAAATTACCTTTTTTAGGGAAATCTATCTTATCAATGAAGAATCTATCACCTTTGAAGATCCACGATAGAAAAGAGAAGGATTAGCACCTTGTTTCGAAGGTAAATTATATCCTATTGCAAATAAATTTTTTGAGCAGATTTATTATCAAGGTAAAGGATTAGACCTACATGAACAAGGTATCCTAGAACCAGTGCAGATTATTGGAAATCCTAAGCATCAAGGTCTTGGTTATTCAGTACAGGGGGCAACTTTGTCTCAAGCAAATGTAAACATAGGGAGCACAAAGAATCCTTATGATGGAATCAATGCCAATGCTACAACTCGCCAAGTCATGAATCTTCATCCACCCATCACCCCATCCACGAATTAGGACCAACATCAAAAGAAAGATTTGAATCAAAGCACAAAGAATGTCATCAAATAAAAAGAAATAACAAAGCATGAAGGACAAATCAAATACACATGGATACCAAAGAATACAAAGAAATATTATCCCTATCATAATCCATTAGTCAAAGAAACTATGGGGAAAAATTAAAAAAAGGGGCAAGTATCCATCAAAGATGTCCACAAAGGAAAAATCAGGCTTCTCAAGCAATGTAAAAAGTATATCAAGAAGTTGGTTCTAATTCCATGCACACTTACGTATCCACACATCATTTCTCATCTTCCCAAGTTTGGAGAGTAAAAGGTTCCAAGCTATCAAGCAATCCATCTTTTATTCCTAAACATACAACACCATCCCCACCTGCATACATGATATCCAATTCTCAAATTGACCATGTACTAGCAACAACCCTTCATCATAATGATTTAGAAGGCACTCTATTGCGATGTATGCATAAAGACAGAGTTAACTCCGATATCAACAAAGTAGCACAAAATTATCAAAAGTTGAATTCAAGTGCATGTATCTTGGCAAATAAGCTTCTTCAAGTAGGATATCGGTGGCACATTATGATAGAGGCATCTACATCGGCACCACTAGGTGATTCAACATGAGCTTAAAATCTTTCAGCAAAAAATATTTAAAAAATTCAAAAAATATAAAAAAATCAAAAAGAGGAATTAAAGAAGTAAAGAGAAAAATCATCCTCTAGTGAAAACCACTATGGTGGCACTTTGGGTAGGTACCATGATGAAAACCTGACAAACAAAAATCATGTATAGAATCAAGCATCTACCTGTTTCATTTTAGGAGAAATCATCTTATCACATCCATAATAAATCCAACATTGCATCCATTTTATCCATAATAAATCCGTTCATCCATGAACCATTTATCCAACCCATTTCCATCTATCTACCTTATCTTGATCTTGATAAAATTTTGGTGCACACTTTATTGTTTCTTATGGTAAACATATTGACATGGGTCATTTTCCTTGATCCTATTCTACCCAATATTATCTAATCCATGAAGTATTAACCAAATGAGAATCCTTTGTTTGAACACCTTATCTTATCAAAAGATAATCCTTGGAATTCTTTGCATTCTTCCCATATCCCTCCATCCATACACCTATCCAAGCATCCACTCATGGCCTTTCAAGCATTTCTAGACACTGGGGGCATACATTTACATCTTGCTTCGAGAATAAAACTTGATCTATATCCTCGAACTTATGTGGTGATCCAAACATTGGAAAATGTAAAATCAAATTGGTCAAAGAATTTGTCAGCCAAAAATCCAAATCACTAACCCATTGCATATTTTGACAAGACAATGTTCCTTATCAAGCTTTATCTTTCATCGAACATCAATCCAAAATATCAATATTAGTTGCATCTAATGTGTACTTCAACGCTACATCAAATCATCAAAACAATTTTGTTGCAAATCAATCTTCAAAACCATGATCAATCAAAATCTAATCAATCCACCATCTTAGGATATCCATCCCAATCCTCATGTTTCTTGTAATATAACCTTGGAAAATACTTTCTTTTTTAGGTATGTATGGAGGGTGTTTTGAATAGCTTGTTGATTATTACATTGGAAGGTTTTTCCTTTCTGTGTTTTGGTCCGAGAGGTTTGAAAAATTCGAGGTACATTCTACTAAGGTTTTTGTATGTTAGGTGTGAACAAGGATACTCCTATCTATTTCTTGAGTCAAAGTCCATCACATTAAGTACAACACCATCTTGGTCCTTTATACCTTGATGCATCGTACCTATGTGTATTATCAAACATAAGGTAAGTGGCCCTTTTAAAATCCCAATTCTTGATAAGAAAATCATCATCATTATCATCATTGATAATCTAGGCTTGGTGGATCCTCCTTTCATCATCTTATTTCTTCTTTCTTCTCTCCGTGCTAACATGGAATCATGATGGTCAATCAAAAACATCACCAATGCATCCATTTTGAACCTCTTTGTTGCAAGATCAACCCTCAAATCAAACATTTTGCTCGATCTCTCGAGGGGGCAATGTACTAGTGTAATCCTTCTTGTTGGGGTAGCAGTAGGGCATCTAAAAAAATCAAAGAATTTTTGAATTTTGATCTCAGCAGTTTATTCTTTAAACCAACGCAACAAGTGCATTGTTTCAAAGAGGGGAAAAATGTAGACACATAAAATATACATGCACCTGATCCTGATTTCACTAACACTAATTCATCCTGAATCATCTCCTTTACTAATTAATTTAATTGAATAATATTTATTTGATTAAATTCATCATATTTTCCCTCCTAATTAAATAAATCAATTTTATCTGATTAAGTCATCATCTCCTATTAATTAAATAAATCATTTTATTTAATTAATCTTATAGTCCCTCTTTTAAATAATTCACTTTATTTAATTAATCTCTAAAGTCATCTCCTTTAAATTAAATAAATTAATCTTTATTTGATTTAATCTAACACCACCCTCTTTAATTAAATAAATTAAACTTTATTTAATTAAATCTAAATCCATTATTCCTCTCAACTTTGATTAATTTAAATCTAGAATCTAAGTCAAAATTATCAAATCAGCTAATTTTCATCTAAATCAATCAAATCCTAATTAATCCTAATCATAATCCATAAAATCCTCTAGATTTTGCAACTTGCACAATAAATCAATTTATTTGATTTATTAATTCATCAATTTTCATTCAAAAGGGCATCTTTTGTGGAATATTCTTCCAATTCAAAAATCCCTCCAAAAGGAATGAGTACATCCAACATGGCATTAAATGAATCTTACATGTCCTTTGCCTTGAGCCAAGTGACATCTACTCCATTCCTCTCTCCCTCCAACTTGTCATTTCATCAAATTCAAATTTTAATCTAATAGAATTTATATGCACATTCATCAAAATGTGCTCATTCCTCCTCCAATCACATCTTGACAAGTGGCACAATGCCATTGGTCCATCTTTAATCCCACATTCACCCTATTTCACATTCCTCCATCCTTATCTCCGATAAATAGAGAGATTCTCTATTGATTTTAGGATCCACAATATCATCCACAATCCAAGAAAGTCTATTATACTCAATTTCATCTTCAACTTCATCCATTTTATTCAAATTCTCATAGTTTTATCAAGGTTATTGACAAATTGCATCAAGGAATCAAGAAATCATCATCAAATATAATCAAATCACATCAAGGGATTCGGAAAGGGCTTCTTTCCACATCAAAGAAGCATTAATCCCCCTACAGGATTGAGGTTTGGTTAGCTTAGTTGACTTCATGTTGTGTTCTTGCTTTATTTTCATGTTTTCAACTTTGTTTCTCCAAGAATTTCATAGGGAGCATTAGATTTTCTTTTCTAACATATTTGGCATTGTTTTGTTGATCTTTTGTTAGTCTGTGCAGGTTTTGTTCTCACATGTATAGTATTAACATAGGCCACAAAACCTAAAACAAGATATCCAATCTCCATCTTCATTGAAGCCTCGTCTGAAATGCAAGTTTTCACTTTGCATTCTAGAATTTTACCAGACTTCAACTTCAAATTGATGGCCCCAAGACCCCAAACTTAGGACTAGCACTTGCCCCTATCAAAAACCTTATTTTCTACTATTTTTATTATTTCAAGGTTGATATAATTCCCATGAACTACCACCTTGTTGATCACACTATAGATACTAAAATCAATCATTATGGACATGTCTAAATTTATAATTATGAATGTCATTCATATCCAGTTGAGAATCATAGTCGACCATTGACTTGAACACATGATCAGTGGAGCATTCTATCTGACTCGGGTTAAAACCATATTATACCAAATTCCCATCCAACTAGACAATAAAAGTGAAGCATTAAAAATCCATCTGATCACTATCATTATATAAGTTGTCATCAAACTCATTTTTCTCTTTAAATTGAAATCCCTTATACATATTCCTTTCACGAGTCCCATTCAGGGGCACATAATCTGACCCTTTAAAATAATATTTCAATTTATCTTCTAGTATTCCAAGGTCATAATAATATGATTTTTTTCCCAAACCAAACATACTTTCATTTTTTGTAATGAACAAGAAATTTTCATATACAAGCTTTTGTTCAAATTGGTGTTCATATTCATCATAGAAATATAAACTAGTTATGCTGCTAAATGATCCACATCCTTGGTAAATTGATTCATTAGACCCGATAGAAATATTGTTCTTATTTTTTTCATGGATGTCCCCAAAGGTAGCATTACCCAAACCATCCCAAGCATCAAAGAATATCTCCATCTCAGGCTCATTAATATGGTTTAGTTTATCTTTTGTATCAACAATTATCTCAAAGTAGGATGTCTTATAAGATGAGATGAATAGTTCATGAGTGATAAGATCGATAATAAAGTGCCAAATATTTCCTCAATTGATGAATGCATTGGCTTTGATATAAAAAGTTTGTTACTACTTGAATATTGCTCATTTCCAACCATACTTGTCTCTTGATCTACTTCCGTATCAAATACAATCTTGTCCATATCTACTAAGACACTCACATATTCTATTTCCATTTTATATGGACACTCATAAATAACTGAGGCTTGATCCTACTGGTTAGTAACATAACTCTCATCATTCTTAGCATCATATCTAGGCTCAAGATGTTGAACACACAAAGTCTTATCTTCGAATTCATTACCAACCACACTATTCACATCTTCCAATTTTGATATAACCAAATTACATTCCAAGAATTATTTTCAGGTATTTTGTTCATTTATTGGTAAGGACAAATCCTTTTAAGAAATTATGTTTTTTCACCCTTCAAGTACAGATAATACCTCCAAATTATCTTCACAAATAGATTCACATTCCTCATAAGAATAATTAGAACTCTCATTTTTATTATCTTGGTGATCAATTTCTAAAGGTACATCAACACTACTAGATAGATGTTCATCCTTTGAAATATCCCTATCCATTACTTGGATAGATCTTTGATCCTTATCCACAAGGTGACTACCACTGTCTTTCTGATATTTCAAATTTTGTATGTAAACATACTTGGCCTCCTCAGCAAATCTGATCCAACCAATTATTTGATCAAAATCCTAGGGCTTCAATTCCTTGGGTAAGGTATTGGGACCTAACTCATAAATGTCACAAAATAAGTCAAAATACATATTGGATCTTTAGGTCTCAATTTTTGAGGAATTTCCAACAAGGAATCCAAGAACCATGCTAACAATTCATATGGTGGTTCTTGGGCTCCTATCTTTTCATGTTAGACGGGTTTTTAATAAAGGACATCTGATCAAAATTGTTTAAAATTTGTTGAGATTCAACATGGATTTTTCTATGGTTATTATGCTGCAATGTTGGAAGATCTTCAAAAGAATCATCACCTTGAGCTCCTATTTCATTCTTCTGAATTTCATTTATATGATGTTCTTTAGGGAAACAAACACTTGCAACCGTATATCCCTTCATCATTTAATATCTCATATTATTTTCAATATCCATTGCCATTTCATATACATGCTACAATGTTAAGGGCTCCTTATCTCTTAACAAATAGCCCATATTATTATCATTGGAACCTAGATACACAATTAAACATTTGGCATAATTGGGTCTCATATTTTCAGGAATATTTCTTAATGCCTTTGTAAATCTAAGGTTGAAAGCTAGAATCAATTCCTCTTTATCCTTTTGGATTCCCATAAAATCTTTCCTTTATACATTGGGATTAGTCCTTTCACCAATTTTTTCTATGAATGTCACCATTAACTCAATCCCTGAAGGGATAGAACATACAAGAAAATATGAAAACCAATCTCTGGCATCTCCCTTTAGAGATTGAAGAAATAATTTCATGATAAAATATTCATGGTCTATCTCATAATCTTCCATCAAATATAAAAACTCTTTCAAATGGTGAGATGTTGATTCTAAGCCTTGAACCTTGAAATTTGGAAAACATTCCATGACTTCATTACGAATGGGGTTTGGGAAACCTTGAATACCACTAAAATTTAATGGCCTATATCTTCCCACAAATAAGCTTCTTTGAGGATATGAAAAGGGTTGCAAACTCTTCATATTAACCTCATGCACCCCACAGGGATGTACAAGTGAATGATACATCTTCTTACACCCTTTACAAACTTTAAGTATCAACCCTATAGTTGATCATTTCCCTATTAGGGTATGTGCAGGATCATGATGGGCCAAAAAGTGGCAATATGTAAGTGATATGATAACCCATGTGGCTGACGAATTTTTTTTACCCAAAATTGATGAAATGAAAAGGGTTTTTAAAGGAGATTCTCAACTTTCCACCAATATAAATTATGCTTTACTTTGAATTTAATAAATTATTATTATTCATTTTCTATTTGAATTATGACTAAAGTCCTGATTGATAGGTTGATTGAAAAACATCTATAACTTTCAAACGATATCACATTTTATGAATTTGAAACATGCATCACATTCTATGCTTTGCATACTATAGGATTAAAAATTTAGAAAAATAAATTTCATGAAGTTTTGACCAAGTTAAGGTGGTCATACATATGAGTTTTTATATTTTAAAAAAGTTGTAATAAAATATTCATAATTAATTATTTACTTGGAAAAAAATTACAAAAAAATATGCATCACATCGAGACATGAGTCCTCTACTTATATCTAAAATATTATCATTTTATTGTGGTTAGGGTGGTCAGACAAACACCTACTTATTTTTTCCCTAAAATTTAAGTACTATTGCATTGAAATTTCAAAATTTCACCAAATAGATTTTTTTTTCTAAAATAAACCTAGTAGTTTAGAAACTACATTCAATTTTCTACAGATTCTATTCTTACATATTTTTGAAGTAATATAGATAACTTATTCAAATTTTTACTTCAAGTTGCCTAACTCTGATTTTCTGAATTTTCATTGCCACTTAAGGGCCTATTTTTTCCATGATGATCCTACACATACCCATTTCTTACTTTTAAAATATTACAATGCACAATATCATTTATACATCTTTACTTGAAATTCTCTCTAATGGGAAGATTTTAAGAACAAGTATACTTCTTCATTACAATATAGAAACTTCAAATTACAGCTTAGAAGTATGAAAATATTACCATTATCATTCCTTCTATTAGAGCTTAATTCACTTAATAGGGAATCAACATTATTTAAAACTATCACATATGATTTGCATAAAAAGTTTATGCTCTATGAAAATATAAATATGGGAAGTACCTGGATGTGTTGTAACCACCTTGAAGAATGATTTTGACTGGAATTCTTTTGTAGACATGAAACCTTCATCATTATTTCATCCATTTTTTCATAGTCACCATTTCTCTTCATAGAGGATCAAGCCTCAAGCAATATGAAGCTCATTTAAAGATGAATTTCATTATGGGTTTATTTGAATAGCATGAGTCACATAGAGATTTCTTATCCTTTCTCAACAACTTTTCATTATACCTCTTTTGGAGTTCTTCAAATAGTGCACACTAGTGCAAAGATCTTAGAGTCACCACCCACAACTAGGGAGATGATGAAAATATTTTGCGGAGTTATTTATTGATCTCCAAAGGATTTTTAATTTCAAAAGAACATAACAAATTCATGAAACATCTCTATGATTCACTTGTGAACATCACAACTATAGAACTTGGGGGATAAAATAATTAGCAAAACATTTGAATCTTCATTACTTGCACTTTGGTTACATACTATCCTGAAACCTCAATGACACTCTAAGGCACAAAAATATCCTATGGGGATTCCTCAGGTCTCTCCCCAGTGGAGTCACCATTTTTTTTTGTTATTTCTTATGGGAACCAAACTTAATCTTACCAATCACCTATACATACAAGATTCAATGGTTAGCAAGGGTAAGGATTGGAGAACACATAAGTAAAGGTTTTGAGACCCTTACTTCTTCAATTGGATCTCTATGAAACCCAAGAGGGTGATCCCTAGTAGTTTTTTCATAATGATACTCTTATGTTGTTTATATCAATAACAACAGATATGATTCTCATATAGATACCCAATTAGTAACTATATCAAAGAAGTTGGCTACTTCTTGAACATAATTCAAACTTAGAGCATGAGAATGACAAATTCTCATAACTTTGTAATCCCTTTATAAAATTTGATTTGATGAATGGGTAATGAACGAATTAATCAACACAGTACAATATAAATAGTTGACTTAGTCTAGTGCCTAAAAATTGGAATAGAGTTGATATCAATAAATACATAACATGAATGTAATTTCCACACTTGACAATATATGAAGCTCTAAAATATTGCATTATAGTATTTCAGCATTGTGTTCTAACCCTTACTTCTTACTAGCATCCTAGCATTAAGTTTAATGCAAATTTACAACCATATTCAAGTATCTACATTAATTCCTTGAATTAGTAGACAAGAATAGAGCCACACATCCATTTGAAATTGATAGATACAAATAAGACAACATTGATTATATTATTCTTAACTTCTAAAACTAGTACATATGAGAGAAAAAATAGTGTTGAACTTGTGATATCACTATTCTGTATTGCTAGTATTACCATTAAAATTATATATTCATATTGACAAAATTGAACTTAAGACATATTACTAGACTATTCAATCACCCTTTCAATCCCTGTGTGACTAAAACTTAGAATAACTCACTACCCAACCTTTTTATTCAGGCCTTGGAATCTTGTTTATAAAGACATGGGAGCGACAAGAAATAGGCCAAATTTTAATTACATTTTCATTTGAGGGAAAATTTTACCCTAATTTCAAATATATTCTCTAGATGGTTACACTTAATCATTTTAGGTCAAGAGAAAGAAAAAGATAAAAAGTTCCATGTAGTCAGTTGAAGAAGACGAGCCAACCTTCCAAAAGGCATCATTCACTGATGCAATATAACCGAAATCCCACGTCCACGTAGACCACAGAATATTCTCCACAAGTACTAGGGGAAAAAACTCACAAACTTCTTGGAAAAAGCATATTTTGCATTGAGGATATAGAGTCCAACACTTCTCCATCATAGCAGCTCAAAAGACATCCACGTTAGCACCGAAGACAAAAAATGGCACACATGCTGAAGAGAACGATCATAATGTAGTGGCAATGGTGTCATCAGAAACAAAAATTGGGCCGAGATGATACTCTAATTCATCAACATCAAAGTATGCTTTCCCTCCTCATGCTCATGCTGAAATTGGAGAAGAAACTACTCCTCCTTCATCAGAGTCTTTAGAAGAAACCAAAGAAAGAAGGTAGTGGTCATACTTCGGGTCAGTATATCCTCCACCCTCTGAAGGTCTATCAAAAACCTCAATGGGAGAAATGTGCCTCCCCAAGTATGCCTTATAGTACTTGTTTCTTTTATTTTCTCTCTTATTAGGCTCAACCAATTTCTTCCCCTTAACTTTGACCAATTATTTAGAGTTGGTCCTACTCCTTAGGTGGTAACTACTCTTGACACCATCCTTCTTGGATTTCTTGCCTGCTTTCTTCTCCATTGGTGTTTTAGGAGCTCCCAATATCTCAATTTCATTTTTAGGAGCATTGTTTGGAGACTCAAATAAATGAAGCCTCCTAGACCTTTAGATATTCTTGACAGACCCACTTGGCTTACTCATTGTTATAAGAAACAAGACAAGAACAAAGAGACTCTTAATTTGTAGAAAAAACCTCACAGGCCTACTATTAAAAAGACTCTTGATGAAAAAATACTCAAGCCACCACAGTTCTCATTAACTCATGAAAAATATGCAGAAAATAAACCCTCACCACCCCAGGACTCAGAAACCCATAAATTGAAATAGTCGTAATTGAAACAATCAGGTATGAGCTCCTACTTACCCGAAGAAAAGCTTATCACGATAAATCTACAACACTTTTCCAAAGAAATTCTTCGCTAACCTTTACATGGATGCAAGCTCAATTTTCAGCCTCAGATTACAAACTATGAAGAAAAATATGGTTGGTGGTCCTTATTATATCGAGAAATGTAAGCATTTCAACCATCAATACTCAAGGACAACTTGTGTGAGCAAGCTAGCAATCAGCTACTTGATTTTTGAACCTCAACCATCAATCACACATTAAGATAAATCAACTAATAATTAATCAAGGTGATTATTATGACAAAGACAATTGTATGCACTTTATGCCTTTTCCTTAATCAAAAATGCCCAAGTGGATAAACATCCACTTTGTCTTCATATTATTCATATATTTAGCATTAGAAGGCCTATCGTGTCATGTTTACCCACTCGCCTATGGGAAATAATCCACTTTCATCTCATCACCACAAGATAGTAGGGAAAACTCATGATTTAATCTCCAAAAAATTGGCCCATACCTTGCCTTTAGTTTCACCTTCCTGCATGTACCAACATTTGATAGAATGGATGTTCGCAATCAAAATCTTTTCCCAAATATTGAACACATAGCCTGGAGAAATTAGTTCTAAATTGGCATTGTTTAGTCCTTATGTTTTTTCTACCGATTTTTTAGCAATATTTAATCTCCACTAAAATCCATCCAAGCCATTGATATATTCCACATGAAAATCACTCACTTCCCCATTGAGAACTTGAAAGAAAGGGTGGGACCCACACAGGATAACAGGGAGTGTTCAACTATTGTTCCCAGCTCCATAGTAACATTCACCATCATCCAAGCTGAGTGGGCCCATCCAAAAGGAAATAGGTGTCACACTGCCTATGCCCCCGTGGCATTTTAAAAATACAAAATAAGATAAGATGGGGTGGCCGGGATTGGTTGAGATGCAACCACGTCACCCAATGAGCACCGTCAATCCCATCTTGATACTACTCACTAACCATTCGAAGGAACATGGGCATGATAGTGTAGAAGACACATGGCTTGCACACGCTAGCTCGTATGATTAAAATAATGTAAAATGAAATAGAGTGGGTGCAAAGGGAATGGCTTAGATGAAGACACATCTCAAGATATCAGTCATTTATTTTACTGAAAGCACCACCTACTGACCTTTTGAAATAATTGGACCCACCAATAGATGTGACATGTGGAAATAGTGTGCCAGCCCATGTGAGTTTTTAAATGAGAAATTAAATAGGATGGGCACATGGGGAGGAGTCAATATTTGTTCACGATAATTGAATGATCATCACTCAACAAAAATCTGCACATGCCACAAAAGTTAGCTTTTAAAAGAGGGCCATCACTAGGAAGATGATGATTGGGGACATTAATATATGGATTAAGTCTTGAGGTAAATATTAAAACCTAATCATAAACTTAGGCAAAATATTTTGAAGGACATCAACCCCACATAAATAATGAATTTTTTTAAAAATGATTACAGGAACCAACTAGTAAAACTAGGACCAAGGAGTTGGTAAAAGAATGAATCCAATGGTACAAGTCACAAATAAGACAACTGAGAACCTATACTAGAATTTCAATAACAAAATAGATAGCCAAAAAAGATCCTCAAACCTAAATATTGATTCAAAAGGGTTTTAGCAACACAAACCCTAAGCAATGGTGAGCAACATAACCCTAAGCCTAAAAACAAGGGTCAAAGAAAAATATTGCAAGACATTAATGGAACCACAATAATACTTGTGGGGTTCCATCACTTACTGAATTTAGTGAGCACTAAATTTGGTGAGCACCAAACGACCTTTGCTAAAAATGGTAAAAAATCCATTTGAACCTAAAACCTAGAAAAAATGATGCTTTCACTAGGGTTTTAGGACCTAGGCCAACAATCTTCTACACTTCATTCAAGAACAAACCCTTGACATTACAATGCAAAGGAGATTGAAATTTGACAAAGGGTTAGTTCTAGGGGGATTGAATGATAGGAAAAGAGGGTTTCATCACCAAGTTTGGACTTGGAAAAGAAGATGTTGGAAAATACAATGTGATATGCAAACATATGCTAAATGACCTAGAAATGCAAATGAAACAAAACAAAAAGTTGTAAAACGGAAAGTGTGAACCTAGAAACTTGCTGAGAATGTTATGAAAATCTAAAATTTTGAAAATTCTAATTTTTAAGCTTTGTGGGACTCATTCGCCATCTTGGGTGAATCAGTCCCAATTATGGAAAACTGCATCGAAGCGAGTTTCTGGCAAATGGGTATCTAAATTTGCAAAAATCTCTTAAATACACCTATAGTGGGACTCATTTTCCACTAATGGTGAATGAGTCTACTTTTTCTTTTTTGGAAATTCAAATTTTGAAACTAATCCTCTCAGTCTGCTCTTTCTACTTCTCTAGATGTTCGGATCCGAAACCTTGATTTCTGAGGTTGTAAGTAACTTTTTGTGTAGATTTTGATCTTGTAAATAGGGAGTTGACTTAAAAAAGTATGAAACCTATTATTCAATCATCTCCAAGCCTTCAAAGCACCTAGATCTACAATCACACAAAGAAATAGAACAAAAGTGTTGATTGTTAGGGAATGGGGGTTTGCCTTGGTCTAACCTCATTTAGGTAATTAAACCAAATGATGAAATAATGGAATATGAACATGAACATAAGAAAATGTAATTAAAACCTTTCCATGATAATATATCTTGATTTTCTGCAACAATTGATGAAGAAATCTGCCCTTGAATTCCTTAGAATTGATCTTGAAAGCTATCTTGATGACCTTGTGAAGACTCAAAATGCATAACCCTTGCTTGCTTGAATTGATCTCATGGATGTATTATGATATGATTATTTGAGAGCTAATTTATATAGGCAATCCATTCAAATGACCATTATTTTGATCCCCTAGGTTGACATTCATCCAAATTCAAGTTAAAATTGTAATTTTCTCGCTCAATTTTGGAAAAGTCCCCAAAAGGGACTCATTCACCACCCTGGGTGAATGGGTACCACCTAAGGGGACTCATTCTCCTAAGGTGGCGAATGAGGCCCACCTTAAGGTTTTTGAGGTGGGTCTTCAATATTTTGGGGTTTTAAGGTGTTTTTATCAGAATATTAGCCAAAGCATGCCTCAGGATGCAAAAATAAGGGTCTTAATAGGGATAGGGACAAAAATTTTAATGTGAAAGTGTGATTAAATACACTCTACAATATTAAAATGAGGTCCACATAGCCTATAAAGGCATAAGATCTAATGTGAATGTGTAAAGCACACTACAACACTAGATTAAAAATAGGTTTAATTTACAAGCCTTCTAGATTAATGTGAAAATGCAATTAATTACATTTTACAACAGTGAATTAAGGAAAGATAGGTTTATTATATTTGAATGCTTGATAAAAGTCTAGAAAGGTGTGAAAGTCATTTACAACACTTTACAACACCTTTAGAAGACATCAATAAATGCATTGTATTCAGTTTGTAAGGGCCCAAGACCTAATGTGGATGTGTAAAACACCTTACAACACTAGACCAAGGTGAAATTAACTCCAAAAGAGGAGCTAAACAAGCATGAAAAATGCTAATGACCCTTTTTTTGACATTACTTTTAGCCCCCACTTTAGTGAGAGGATGAACTTGCTTCAAACTCACACTAAAGTATACATGCAATAGGGGTCTAGTAATACAGGTGGGAATTAAAAAAGATGAGAAAGATAAAGGAGGTGGTCAAGCCCCAAGGATCCAAGATCCCAAGTGAAACCGACATAAGCATAAAAGGACATGCACAAGGTGAATGATTTGCAGAAAAAACAAGATATGTGATCATTCAATGACAATAACTAGAAGAAGAACAAAAATAAGCAAAGAGTAAAAAGGCGGATCAAACTTCAACCGGTTGTCAAACACAATGTGCATTAGATCTAGGTTGTTTGTCCAAAAAAAAATGCATACTCAATCTAGGGCACCGAAACTCTTGGCTATCTGCTAGGTGAGATGTCCAAAAAGGTGAGAATTATACACTCATGGCTGGTATGTACTTTTAGACACCAAAAATTGGTCTAGGCCTGCGAGCACCACTTTCGACATAATTTTCTATTATCCATGGTCATGATTAAATAATGTTTATTATTTAATTCCCTTTCTAACACATATTTCCTCTATTATTTAAATACCCCTTTTAATTAATTCACTAATTCACTAATTCATTTATTCAACTTGATTAATTAAATAGATCATATTTGTTTAATTATGTCATTAACTAATTAATTATTCCTTCTTAATTAAATAATTTATTATTTAATTATTCATTTAACCCCCTTCAACTATAATTAAATATTTATTATTTAATTTATTCAATTTATTTTTTCAATAGTCAAATTAAATAAATTATCTTTATTTATTTAATTAAGTCTTTCATTTTCAAATGTTGAATTAAATTAACATTTAATTCATTTATTAATTATTTATGTCATATTCTTCTATCATTCAGTTATCTAAGTCATTCACTCACCTTCTAACTCAAGATCTATTTTTAAATCTGCCAGTTATCTCCAGGTTCGGTATCTGATCATTTCTGTGAGAGGAATCTTTGTCACAACTAGTCAGTTAACTAGTTATAACTCATATTAATGTATGCATTCAAATGAATTCTTCATCGTAGAGTTCTAACTTTGTCTTTGACATTCAAAGTCTATTTCTTCTATTTTCAAAGATTCTTGACTGAAGATTAAGTTATCGTTCTAACTTAGTCTTTATCCTATAGTTTTTTGTGACTCATGTTCTAACTCACATTCTATCTGACATAGAACTCACATCACATGAAATTCATCAATCTTGTTCGTCAATCTCTCTTTCAATCTAAGTTGATCGTTCAAAAACCCAAAATCTATAATATGGCATGTCATTATCATTATTCCTCCTCCCGAAATCATACACTTTTGAGAAGAAACTTATCTTCGATATTTTGCTTAGACATTCAATAGGGTTATGCTTGCATCAATATTGAAAATATGAGGGAAAGAATACTGAAACAACAAAATGGAGAAGAGAAATTGAGATAATTAGAAGGAGTGAACGCATATTCAGTGAGATCTTTTCAATTCATTTGTCTAGCTAATTATGTTTACTTGCTTTGTTCTTTATTGTTTGATTTAGTTTAATATTGATTTAGATTAGGATTAACATCGTTTATTCTAGTTGCAGATATCATACCCAGATTTTATTCTATGTTACATTTGGTGAACCCGACGTGAACACGCTTCAAATTCGCACATCTTTTCATCTTTACATTTTTCTATTTTTTCATTTTTTTTGCAGGTTATCGTACGACACACCGTATCTGTTTAGAAAAATGATGCATCTATCCTCGTGCACTACATCTACCATTCTACACTACATCCATGAACCTGTGCACTATGTCCGCCTGTCAACATTGAGCTGCATCTGTGGCTCGAAATGCCACATTTGCCTAGTAATTTTTTTTTCCGCATTTTAGTTATTTCCATACATTCGTATTTTCATTCTCACTCTTTAGGTTATTTTTATTTTCGCTAATGTTTGGTTATAGTTGTGTTAAGGTGGATTAACTTAGTGTTTGTAGGATGAAGCATAGAAGACCATAAGAACACAAACCATTGTTTTTTGCAGGACAAAGTTGAAGACACCAAACACAAACTACTAATCATTTTTGCATGCAGGACCTAATGCCTTTGTCTTTATTTAATTAGCAACCTTTATGTTTGGTAGATAGATAACTATCATTTGGAATAAAAGGAATCAGTATTTGCTTTGATTGGTGTGAAAGCACATATTTGTCAATCTTTACGATTCGCTATATCAGAGTATCCTCTCCCCTTACGCAATCATGCGGTCCTGGGTGTAAGAGAAATAGTTACTGACTCTAGAATTTGGGCCTGTCTTGGTGAGAAAAAGTACTCACCCCAAGATGACTCAGACCGGTAACACGCTTTAGCCAGAGACTTCCACCCGGTATATAAAAATGGATTTCTGGGAGAAACCCCAGAAATCAAGCTCACTATTTCGACGAGATGGACATAAATGGACTCTCACCGAATTTGAATAGTGCCGCATGAATGGAATGCTCTTACTAAACACCTCGTTGTATATTTACCAAAATCCTACCTATTTGCTAGCGTAGCAAGGTCAGCCCTATGAAGCCATCTTACATTCTTATGGTTTATGTGTGGAGATGAGATGTATGCCATGGGAGTTTCATGGGTCAGTAGCTTGGTTGCCCCGTATAAGTGAGTGTCATGGAGGGGAGCCAGTGGGGTCAAGCTACTAGTCATCTGCTATAAATATGCGTAGCTAGAGAAATCCAAGTAAGAACTCAGCAAGTATTGTCCAAAAAGCCTAGGTTGTAAATATTTTTGTTCTTAACAGTTCTTTAATTACAAACTAAAAATACATTGATTTATGTGCTTGTGTTTGTTGTATTCATCAAAAATCTTGATCAACAAGCGATGTCAGTAAAAACAACTTTCAAAAAACTTCAACTGTCAAAAAGTGTGTCGCAACTGTCAGTTTTAACATTGCATCTATCTTAGTGAGTCGCATCTATTAGGGGAAATAATAAATATGTCTATCAAAAAAGTTCATTTTTAACAGTCTGGATATTATGAGCCACAACTATCACATTTTGACTCACATGTATACATACAAGCCGCATCTGTCAATTTTCAAGTTGTAAGTGTATCAATTTTTTTAGGTTTACAGATTCTATATTGATCACCGCATGCATATTACGAAACCGTATTTGCCATAACAAACACCACATCTGTCAAAAAACTGCATGCGTATTGCAAATCGCATCTATCATAAATAAAGCCGCATCTATTAAAAATTCCAAACTTTATCAGTGTCCGAAATGAGGTTTTAGTCAGATCACCGCATGCACAATTGTAAACCGCATTTGACTGCCAATAGAAAACTATGAAAAACTGTAAACTAATTCTGAAACATCGCTGTCATTTTCACTTCTGGTTGTTAAGATCAACCTTGGACAGAAACTGAATTTTTTTCTCAAAAACCTTGCATCATTAGGTTTCATATACATCTTATTCATAGTCATCCTAAGTTGCATGCATATAGATACTTCCTAGGAAATTTCATATCATAAAATAGATAACTTTTCTCATCATTGGATACATTCATGTTCCAGTTTGTCAAAATCATTGAACCTAGTCACTTTAGTCCTATTTAGTGAATCTTTTCAGCTCAACAGTCTAGTCTGGAAAATTCACCTTGTCAACTATCCTTGTCCGACAATCAGGTTCCTTGGTCAAACACAAATCATTGCATGCATTTTTCCCATAGGTGGTAGGTTATACCCGTCTTAGACTCATTTATCATCATATTCTACTCGAGCTTTTGCATATTTTCCATCCTACCATATGTCATATTAGTATACATCTTTTTAGAGATCATTTTAGCAACATCCATTTTTGTCAAAAAATCCAACAAAAAACATAGAAATAGGACATATCAGTTTTTAGACATAATTTGCATTACCCCGGTTTGAGAAAATTTTCATGGTCGAAACAAGGTCTCAAAAGAAACATAAAGCAATGTCGAACCCCAACGAATTCATCAATCCATTCAGGAATCAACTATTAGGAAGTGAGAGACCACACAAGAATTTTCTTGAAAAACACGTCACTAGGGACATACATGGACAAATTTATATAGAAGACATAGACACCTCTATACAAGATCCCGAGTTTGCATCCTTTATGGATGAGTGTTTGGAAAATGATCCCCAACAATATCTAGAAAATTTGCTAGTATAAGGTGCCACACTACCACCAGGATTTGATATTCATACTTTGAAAACATAGTCTACTCAACCAATGCAAACTGCGACGTCAAGTGTTTCTATTCCCCAAATTATCGGAATGATACCAACTAGCGTATCTACTCAAACATCATGAATTGTAAGCATAATCAATTTCAACATAACACGGGGTTTACAATTTACTGCGAGGGAAACTTCCTCCAACCCCTTTGGCACCAACACTATTGGTAAGAGATCCAAAGTTGGCATGAGGATTCCCATACCAAATCAAAACATTCAAACAGGAAAAAATATTTCTATACCAAATCAAAACATTCTAACGAGATATATTCCCTCGCCAAATCACAACCTGTCACAGAACATGGCATATCAGAACACCTACATTGATCCAAGCAACACAAACAACATATCCTTGACACATGTAGATGTCCTCCAAAACCAAATGCAAAATCTTCAACAACAGATGGAAAACATGTCTATGTTAGGCAAACGAACTATCTCAATGCAAGATCTATGTCCATGTCCATTCAACAAAGCGCTTTATATGACACCTTTTCCCCATGGATACATTATACCAAATTTTCCTAAGTATAATGGGAGGAAGAATCCTTTGGAACAAATTAGAGACTTCTCAATGGAATGAATGGACATACCATATGACCCCACATACTTGATGAGACTATTTACATGAACCCTTATTGGGATAGGACTGGAATGGTTTTCTAAATTACCATATGGCATACAATCTTGGGGTGAATTAGCTGAGAAGTTTGTCAAACATTTTTCCTTTAACATAGAAAATGAAGTAAAAATAGCAACCTTGTGCCACACAACACAAGAAGAAGGCAAAAATTTCACCACTTTCTTCCAGAGATGGAGAAGTCTAGCTAGCAGATGTCCAGTTGAAATACCAGAAAATGAAAAGGTCACGATATTCCTAGAAAACATCAATCCAAAACTGTGAAGTGACTTAAGGGTACATTGTTGTAATTCATTCCTAGACTTGGTACAAAAGGGCATCATCCTTGAAAAAGGCCTTATTGACAAGGGAGAAATAAAAGTACCAGGTAGAAACCCCATTGTCTAACATCAAAATGCACCCAATGATAGAAACAAATTCTGGTCTAGAAATAAAAATGTTACAAATGACGACATTGTTGATGCTAAAAACATACATATGGGAACAGTTATCACACTTAGAGGTTACAACCCCAATCAAGACATGATGAATAGTTGAGATCAAACAGCCAATTATGTCCAAAATTCACAGTAACAACGACCGCAAAGGAGATTTCCTGCACGTGAATTTACCCCTCCAGGGCAACCAATTGAGACAGTTTTCAAAGAGTTGATTAAACATAATCTCATTAAACCTTTGGAACCAAGAGAGTATGATCCTAGACAATTTAAACCTTCATGGTGGGATGATAACACTTTTTGTTACTATCATCAAACAAAAGGACACAACCTACAACAATGCTGATAGTTAAAAAATATTATAGAAGACTTTGTTGAAAACGGAACCCTAGAGGTCAATGGGCAGAAAAATACTAAGAACAGTGATCATAAGGTCTTCACAGACCCATTACATGACCACACGGAAGGAAATTCCTCTAGTTCTGGTACCAAGAATAATCCATCAGCCAATTATACCAATACAAAGTATGACTATGGTAAAGGAACGATCATAAATCACCTCCGAGTTGCAAATGAAAACGTCAACACCATCATCATTAAGAAACACCTGGAATGTGCTATGAACACACGTAGAACTAAGATAACTATTCCAGGTCCTTATTCTGAGCCACCTACACAAACTTCCAAGTTTAAGTACAACCTCCTTGATCAATTGAGAAAAACCCCCACACAAATATCCATTTTTGAACTATTGACTTTATCACCTGAGGATCGAACCATTCTCGACAAAGCTTTACAGAATAAGATTTTTCCTAAAGACTTAGATGTCAATCATTTCAAAGAAATGGTGGGATATTTAACCAACTCACATCATGCCACATTTTCCCAACAAGATTACTCAACCAAAAAAACTGATCATAATGACCCATTACATCTTGAAGTCCTAGTCTATCAAACCAAACTTAGACAAGTCTTGGTAGATGGAGGAGCAGGTTTGAACCTTTGTACCATAAAATTGGTTAAGGCATTAGGATTCTCAAAAGACTGCGTAGACACCTCTAAGAGTATATTCATCAAGGCTTACAATGATGAGGAAAGATTATCCCAAGGATTTGTCACACTCCCTATCAGAATTGGCCCAACAATTATGAACACCAGCTTCCAAGTCTTGAATCTCACCCTTCCGTATAACCTATTGTTAGGTAGACCATGGATACACACAATGAAATTTGTACCTTCAACATATCACCAATGTCTTAAATTCCCGTATAATGGCACCGAGATCATGATTGATGGTGATCCAGATCCTTTTCAGTATTTACAAGCCTAAGGGAAATTCCACAACAATAGGTACCAGTTAACCAAGAAGCTTCATCATCCACCTTATCCCTATATGTTGACCCATCACATCTTACTAATTCCATTTCATTCAAACCACCATCCTCCACTCCTAAGGTTGAGATCTAAGACAAGGGTTGTGGCGAATATTACATAAAGGTATCACATTGTGTCAGTCAACTAGTTCCACCTAAGGCATATGGTTTACCCATAGCAGATAGAAGACAGTCATTAGTCACATTCTGTGTTCCCCCTATAATGACATTGACCAAATGGGGAGAGTTAAGTGAAGAAATTGTGGATCAAGGTGATATTACCTCCTGGTTGTATCAAGAAGACAATGAATATCCCTTGTCGTCTATTCAAATAGCTAAGGACCAATATGGAAAAGGGTTTAAGATAATGCAAAACAAAGGCTATGATGGGCATAGTGGGTTAGGACTACATCAAAATGGAAGGATGAAACTGATCACTATCTCACTACGACCGAAATACCTAGGGCTAGGGTTTCAGCCGATTAGAATTGGGTTTCCTAGTACTTCGTCACCATTTCAAGAGGAAGAGTGTGCTTATGTAGGCATCAAGACATCTCACAAACCACTTCCCTCAGTCTACAATGAGTCTCACAAATCACTTCCCCCATTTTATGATGAATCTCCCTACTCAAGAAATTGTGAATGGGATTCTCTTTCTTCTACCAGTACCATGAACATAGATGCTCTATTTGGAGAATTGGACCTAAAGGTAAAACCTGTACCAAAACCATCTAGTCCCCATCATAGGAAACACTTGTCTAAAGAAGAATGGCATAAACACTATTATTGGGAAACCCTTGATCGTGCATCTTGGGCACCTACCAAACCATCTTCTAACGACTCAGACCTTACAATAGTCCCACAACAGAATATACCTACTTAGAGGAAAAAGAACAAGAAGGAGTTAGTCCAAAACTTCTATGATCATGTCAACCATTCTATATTCACCTTGTCAACTGCTACCTTTAATAACTTGGATGATGACATGCCTCTCATATATCCTAAACTTATTGATTGGGATCAACAAGGTACACCCATCATAAACACATTCGAGAATGACAAAACAATCGCTAAGTTCATGGGACTTCGAGAAGGCATACCAAGAGGGGATCATAAAGCTGGTTTTACCATAGACTTGGATGAAAAAGCATATTTTGGGGAGTCTATTTACACCTCTAGTCACAAAAATGAAGATAAGAAGAAAAATGATAAAAAGGAGAAAAATGACAAGTCCCTAGGTGAAAACTAAAAGACACCTTTGGATGAAGAAACAGTAAAAATAAAGGACATATCCGAGGGTAAAAAACTCTCAGAGGCACCCAAGGATAGAGGTTTAAATATTCTCCCCGTTGAATAATAAAATTCACCGATGCTAATAGAAGAGTCAATTGAAGTCAACATAGGTACAAAAGAGAATCCTCAGATGGTATACTTTGTAGCTTTTTTAATAGAGACAAAAAAACCTGAGTTTAAGGACTTCTTCAAAAAGAAATAGATAAAATTTGCATGGTCATATGTGGACATGCCTGGGTTGGATCCAAACCTAATATTGCACCATATACCACTACAACCAGGTATTAAGCTAGTCAAATAGAAGTTAAGGAAAATGTATCCGCAAATTGCTCTATTGGTCAAAGCAGAACTCAAGAAACTTTTGGATGTAGGATTCATAAGGATGATAGAATATGCAGAGTAGATTTCAAATCTTGTACCAGTGACTAAACCAACTAGGGGAATCCGCATTTGCATAGAATTTAGAGACATGAAAAAGGCATGTCCTAAGGATGACTTCCCTTTTCCGAATATAGACATGATAGTAGATCTTACAGCTGGATACGAGATGTTATCCCTCATGGATGGTTTCTCTAGATATAACCAAATCAAAATCGTAGCTTAAGAACAACACAAGACAACTTTCACGTGTCCATGGGGCACATACTATTGGAATGTTATGCCTTTTGGCCTTAAGAATGCAAGAGCTACCTATCAACGAGAAATGACTACTATTTTCCATGACTTTATACATAATCTCATGGAAGATTATGTAGATGAAGTTATAGCTAAATCAGAAATAAGGGCAGATCATTTGAAGGTTCTGGACAAGATATTCCAGAGGCTAGAGAATTACAGCGTCAGGCTAAATCCGAAGAAGTGTGTCTTTGGAGTGAAATCAGGGAAACTTCTAGGGTATATCATCTCCAGAAGAGACATTGAAGTAGATATAGAGAAGGTAAGAGTTATCATAGAAATGCCTCCTCTAGTTAGCATTGGTCACCTAAGAACCCTACAGGGAAGATTACAGTCCATCAGGCATTTCATTGTACAACTGGAAGATAAAATACACCCATTTCAACATTTACTCAAGAAAGGAGTACCATTTATGTGGACACCTAAATGTCAGGAAGCTTTCCCAAAAATCAAGGATTACTTGCTCACTCCATCAGTCTTAATGCCACCTACATATGGAAAACCGTTGATAATATACATTTCAGCAACTCAGTTGGCATTAGGAGCTCTTCTCAAACAGAACAATGATCAAGGTAATGAAAGAGAAGTCTACTACATCAGTTGTACCCTAGTGGGACATGAATTGAATTAAAGCAACATAGAACATGCATGTCTTGCGGTAGTCTTTTCTACCCAAAAACTTTGGCACTATATGCTCAATCGCCAAACAATGTTGGTTGCAAAGATAGATCCCCTCAAATATCTCCTAAGGAAGGCAGTATTAACAGGCCAATTGGCTAAATGGGTTATGATACTTAGAAAGTATGACATCCAATATGTTGAGAGGAAGGCTATAAAAGGATAGGTGATTGTAGATCATTTAGTCTATGCACCTATGAAGGCAAACCATCCTTTAGTGGGAGATTTTCTTGATGAATTTCTCTTCGACATTGACATTAAAACCGAATAGAAATTATAGTTTGATGGGTCACATACAAATCGTGATTCAGGAGTAGGTATCCTATTTTTTACACCTCAAGGTGATACCATTCCTAAATAATTCAATATTTCTTTCCCTTGTACCAACAACATAGCAGAGTATGAAGCCTTAGTGACAGGATTAAAAATGGCAGCTTAGTGGAAGATTAAGAGTCTACATGTTTTTGACGATTCTCAACTAGTAATCTAGCAAGTAAATGATGATTACGAGACTAATGATGAGAATCTTTCCCATTACAAGTGCATGGATGATAGTTTCAAGTAGTACTTCAATAAAATTACCTTTCAAAAAATACCACATATTCAGAATAGGGCTGTAGATGCTATGGCAACTATGGGTTCCTTATTGGATATTCTGAGTAACATGCCTAAGTTTGATTTTTTGGTTGAACAGCTCTTGGTCCTCGCCTATAATGTCCCCGATACTGCGATGGTGTGTACAATTGTTGGTCCTACTTCCCCTTGGTATAAAGACATATTCGACTATCTAACTGACCAAAATTTACCTCTAGACCTGTCAAATAACCAACGTCAAACCTTCATCCGTAAGTCAGCTAAGTACACCATCATCGAAGATACCCTGTATAGATGTACCTTAGATAATGCCCTAATGAGATGTCTAGATGCTGAAGAAGCACAAAAAGCTTTATGAGCAGTACATGAGGGTATATGCAGATCCCATTTGAGTGGTCCTACTTTAGCCCATAAGATTATGAGATTAGGTTATTATTGGCCTACAATGGAGAAAGACTCATATATCTTTGTAAAGAAATTTAGATAGTGTCAGATACACAAAGATTTGATAAGATCACCAACATAGGAGCTTTGTCTGATTACATCACCATGGCCTTTTTCCCAATGGGGACTTGACCTCATAGGTAAGATACACCCTCCATCATCCAACAATAATAAATTCATCATAATCGTCACCGAATACTTCACCAAATGGATTGAAGCTATTCCCATGACCTACATCACCAACACACAAATATCTAAGTTTATCTTAAACTATATCATTTGTCGGTATGGTGTACCCCAATCCATTATCACAAACAATGGCCACCCATTCAAAAACCAAAAAAATGCCATTTATGTGAAGATTTCCATATCAAACATCATTTTTCCACCCCGTATTACCCACAAGGTAATGGCCAAGCCGAGGCATCTAATAAAACCATTGTTAGAATCCTAAAATAGACTGTCAATGATATTGGTCATGATTGGCACCTATAGCTGAATCTTGCCTTATGGGCTTACCACACAAGCATCCATACTCCCACTGACACCACTCCATATTCCCTTGTATTCAAGTCCGAAGCTATCTTACCTATTGAGGTTGAAATTCCTTCCCTGAGGGTATCCTTAAAAGGTCACATTGACGATGAAGAATACCGTGTATCCAGATTACAAGAGCTAGAATTAATAGATGAATGAAGACAAAAAGCACTAGACCATTTGCAAGCATATCAGAATCGTCTTCGTCGAAGCTATAATAGGAAAGTTCTGAATAGACACTTTGAAATTGGTGACCTAGTTTTAATGGAAAATCCCAAGAATCAAGTTGAATGGGAAAAGCCAGGAAAGTTTGAACTTAACTGGTTAGGGCCTTATATTGTCACAGATGATTTTTGGTCAGAAGTGTACCAACTCTCTACTCCTAAAGGAGAGCCACTTTTGTCACCAATCAATAGCCTGCATCTGAAGAGGTTCTATGTTAGCTTCTAAGAATATGTGTCTTAATCTAGAAAATACAAAAAAAATGAAAAAATGAAAAAATGGTTACCTTGATGAAAACCTAGCAAACAGGCATCTTTGTAACACCAGAAAAATTAGAAAATCAAAAAAAAAAAGTAAAGAGAAATAATCCATCCAATAGTGAAAACTGCTTCGGTGGCGCTATGGATAAGTACCATGGTGAAAACCTGGCAAACAAGCGCCATGTGTACTCAAACTCACTCTTCTGTCTACCATAATTCCAATCAAAAATTTTCACCATCCCTCATAATAAATGGTTATCCTATCCATTGCTTGGAATGATTGGCATCTAACATCCATTCTGCCACATTCCCCACTCCATATCACATGTCTTATTCTAGACTAGGGGAAAATACTTGGTTTGTGCCATGACACCCTATACATAACATTGCACCATCCGAAAATGTCCTGAGAAAAATCCAAAAATAGTAGAAAACTTCAAAAACACAAAAAAATCAAAACATGTCAAAAAATACAAAAAACAGAGTCAAGTTAGTTGTAGACATAGTCAAACTACGTTGCCTCTATGACTGGGATGTAGGAAAGGCCATCAATCGATGTGGCCCCAAGGCATTAGGTTTATCAGTCTAGGTTTGTCATGTATCACACACATTAAAATCATGACTCTTTGTACATTCAAAGTCATTGGTTGTGTCGAACTATGAGGTCTCTGTGTGTACAATGTAGGCAAGGCTAATCAATTAATGATCTCCCAAGACCACACTAGGTTAGTCCAATAGGGTTTATCACAATTCACTATCACACAAATTGCATGCCATTCACTTAGATGCATGTCTTTAGCTGCATTAGGTCAGTACTTTAGGGTATCATCTCATGTCATACACTGTCAATATACACACACACACTTTTAATTAGTCAATGAATTAAAAAAATTTCATGCACTAACAAGGAAACATCTCAAACAGTCATCAAGTCAATATCAAACACATTGTCAAAGTGATCAACCTATGTCCTAGCAAGATATGTCTTTCTTGACTACAAGCGTCATCAAATTGTCAAAGTCTCATGTAGCTTGTCACATCAACGTCATCAGGCTCCAATATCTTATATGGAACGTGTCTTTCTAAACCAGGCTTTGTCATGCCTTATACATATAGTCACCAAGTCGAAACCAGCCTCAACGTCTTATGCAGTATGTGTCATCCCTCACATTATGCTATGTCAAACATAAAAAAATCAAACAGTCCTACAAGATCAAGTTTTGGTGAATAATTTTATTTGTCTTTATGACTGTATATATTATTTTGTCTTATCTGTTTATTGATTTGTGAATTTGGTTTGGTTACTAGCTTTCTCAAGGATGTCCCTTGAAGGATTTAGAGAAGCAACAATGTCTCGGGACTCTTTTTCTTTGGTTGTTGTCTATCAACTGTCTATTTAACATTGTTTTTTGAGTCATGTTACTATTTTCCTCAAGGATGTCTTATCAAGGATTTAGAGGAGCAATGGCGTCTCATGACCCGTCTTTTATTTTTTTGTTGTCTGTGGTTTGTCTCGACAAAACGACTGGGGCAATTTTGTCCTTAGTATGAGTTAAGATACTCCTTGTCTACGACTACCTCTTTTTCATAGATGGATGAATTTGTACACTATGGTCTATCTCATATCATGGTGTGTACTATCCATTTGTGTCATGTCCCAGCCAATGATAATAAAAAGCAAGCATAGCATATTTGGCAAAATATCGAAGATCATATGTTTTTCAATCAATCAATCTTTGTTACTTCTTACTAACATTCTAAATTCATAAATGCTAACATTTCTTCTCCGACATAATGATAAAATTCTGTGACACAAAAAAAACATTGCATAATCTACATGTGCATACATTCTATAAACATTTCATATAGTTACATTGCATTAACATCTTCATTACATATTTATGAAATCATTGCATAATTATGAAATCATTGCATAATAGGCATTTCATCATCATAAGGTACATAATGGAAATATTACACATACATTTCACCATCACATATAGATAACATCATATAGAACATTGCATTCATTATCATAGGTAAATAATGACATCCATAACATCATAAACTGCATAAACTCATAACATGTAGAAAAATTCATTCATAACACATGTACATACATCATATAGGAAACATAATCATATAGAAATAATGCATCATCCATAAAGTAGAACTACATATCATATAGAAGCCACCAAAATCATATATATCGCTCAAAATAATGTGTCATAGTACAATGTTTGAATGTATCCATAAATAAAAAATGAGCTCACAGGCTCTCTGATCAAAATACAATGTCCACATATGTAACCAGTATCAACGTGTCCCACTACCACTACTATCACGTGGTGAAGGTGGTGGAAACTACCTCAGAGGTTGTCTCTGTGAGGTGGAAGGCCTGTCATATGGACCTGTCCTCAGTGGTCCTACCACACCCTTTGTACTTTGTGTCCTGGTAAGACTCCTGCTCTATGACCTATGGTTGTGAACCTCTGAAAAGCTAGGAGCTCATCTCTCTACTAGTACCACAGACTCATATAAATCCCTATAATATGATGCTCTCTTGACTGATCTAACTAACTCCCATACCATGCCATCAGAGGAAGATCCACTGCAAATGCGTCTGACCTCTGTAAAATATTGCTCTATCTCCTGTAATCGAGCTATGGCCTGATCCCTCTCCATGAGAGCACTGTCTCTCTCTACACAGACACTGTCTCTCTCTGCACAGGCATTGTCTCTCTCTGCATGAGCACTGCCTCTCTCTATCCACATAGCATCAAGCTCTATTTTCATCACTCTCAGTCTCTCCTCCATGGCCTCCCTATCGCCATCCCTAGGGGCATCATCCTCTCGTCTCCCCTCCATAATCCGATCCCAGAGCTCTCTCTCCTGCTCCTCCATAGGTGCCTCCTCCTCAACATCATCCTCCTCATATCCTGCCAAAATACCTAGAGGTTCTATATCCATATCCATATCCACATACTCTGCAGAATCCTCTCCCCCAATATCCAACTTGGCTAACTCCTTTAAAACTGCCTCCTCTACAACATGCTCATCTCGGCCCTATACATCAGCTCCACCCCTAATGTCCAACATCGGTACATCCTCTACCACTACCTCTTGAATTGGTGAAAGTCCACCTACCTAACCCCCTCTCCATCCTCTCTGTCCTCACCTACCGCCTCTGCCATCATTACCCCTCCCTCCAACTCTACCAACTCTGCCACCTCCACCTCTCTGCCACCCTCTCAGTCCTATGCCTCATCTCTCAGCTAGTGTCGGTTGATCCAGATCGGTGTATGGAATAGGACGATGCTCCCCCCACTAGGCTTCATATGCAGCTGTCATCCCTTGGTCTATTGCTCCATCTCTCCATCCCCACTATACTGGTTGTAAAGCCTATATCTCTACCTCTGCGGTAGCTACTGGAATCATGGGCCCCCAATATGGAATCTCTCTAGATGAATGATCATACTTTGCTCTACTATGAGGCTCATCCTGAACCTCATCGAACTATCTAAAAACTCTATCTGGCAAGTGTCTCTCAATGATGTGCACACTCAAAATAGTCCTCCCAATCAGGTACTGTGTCTATCTACAAAACGAAAAATGTCTATCCTCATCAGACCACTCCTCACAGTCCAGGTATGGTCTCCATGTGAACTAATCTAGAATTTCGAGCGCATGTCTCCAATATCTAGTGTCTCCCACATGGCTCTGAGTGATGTGTCCCATGTACTAGAACACATACAAAGATCTCTCTTGTCAACCTACAATAACCAGAGGATGAAAAAAAGCTATCCTCTCCCATGCCCAAACCATCAATAGAGTGGTCCCACAACTCAGTGACTATGCGTCTTTGTATGTAATATCATGTAGTGAAAATATAACATCCCTAATAGACATGGACCCCCGGCATACACGGTCTCTCTCTCTAACATCCCCACCAACATCTCTCCCCATCCAACAAGAAAACCATGACCTCGACGATTTAGTAATACTATCCCACCTATAAGTGTGCATAGGATATAGTCAATCATCTCATATGTATCTACCAACACCGGCCATCTAATCTCATAATGATCAATGCCGAGCATACTGATATCGTCCACCTGATAAAATCTCACTAGCTCGGTCAATCTGCACTGGGTATCATACATCACCCGCTCTCCTCTAATTGGAATTCTAAGTATCCTATACAAATCCTCCAATGTGACAATCACCTCCCTAGTCGAAAAATGAAATGAAGATGTCTCAGAGTGCCATTGCTCGCACAACGCAGTAAGTGTCCCCCTGTTTGCCTGAATAGTGGGCATCAAAAGACAGTGACGTAGACCAAGTATCCACAAAAGTCGTATCTCTACACTACTCAAACAATCTCTCAGATTGAATGTGTCAAGATGTGTCTCTCACGTATATATAGGATCTAATACAACCTGCATTTCAACCATGATGTCAAGATTTCCAAACGTTTTTCCTTAGAAAAAATTTTGGAAAATTTTACCAGCCAAATGCCGCTCACTTTAACAGATGTGGTGCATTCTTACAAATGTGTTGCATGACAAATCATTTGCGTCACATATTACATATGCATTGGATGTTACCATGACCATTTCTAACTACTGCAAATGTGGTGCAAAAAATCAAATGCGCTGCATTTTCTATAGCCTATCTACTTGATGCATATGTGTTTCACTAGAATGTACATGCAGTTCACTACCCTACATGTGTTTATCCCTAATGCAGATGTGTTCCATAACTACATATGCAGTGTGTAATAATGAAAATGCATTTATTCCCTAATATTCCTAACCTAGCCTAAGCGTGTTTTAGCACATGCGTCGTTTCGTAGTCAAATGCAGCAAATACAACGACATATGCGTCGCTCCTGAAAGACCGCATATGCTAATTAAATTTTAAAGGCCTAAAAATACGTGCAAAAATAACTTTCAAGAGTTTGTTTTCAGGTACATACCGCTGGTCCTACGTCGACTAGCCGCCCGAAGGTCCGGATCCGATATCCTCGATGCGCAAAATATGGAATGGGTGCCATCTTCGTCTACTAGTTAGAGCAAATTCTCAGTTTTCCAAACTCTTTCGGGTGCAAATGAATTATTTTTCAACCTAATTCTTATTTATAGCTAGGCTTTGGGTGGCATTTCTTCTGACCTTTTCTATTGGTTGCTTAAACTTTCAATTTTTACTGACCCGTACATGACCGTATCACATCCAAATTCAATTTCGTCAACACCATAGCATTTCTAACTGTCAAATTGACTTATTGGGAACATTTCCTAAATTTTTTGAAAATTTTCAAAAAATTGTCAATTTTCCTGAGGGGGCATACCCTAACCTATTTCATGCTAGGGCACAATCGGGGCATATTTTCTTTGACACAACACCGAAACATCATTGTATCAAAGAGGGGCAAACTTTAGACACTGAAAATTGGTCTAGGCTTGCGAGCACCACTTTCGACATAATTTTCTATTATCCATGGTCATTATTAAATAATGTTTATTATTTAATTCCCTTTCTAACACATATTTCCTCTATTAATTAAATACTCCTTTTAATTAATTCACTATTTCATTTATTCAACTTGATTAATTAAATAAATCATATTTGTTTGATTATGTCGTTAACTAATTAATTCTTCCTTCTTAATTAAATAATTTATTATTTAATTACTCCCTTTATCATATTTCGACTATAATTAAATATTTATTATTTAATTTATTCAATTTATTCTTTTCAACAGTCAAATTAAATAAATTATCTTTATTTATTTAATTAAGGTATTTCATTTTTGAATGTTGAATTAAATTAAAATTTAATGCATTTATTAATTATTTATGTCATATTCTTTTATCATTCAATGATCTAAGTCATTCACTCACCTTCTGACTCAAGATCTATTTTTAAATCTGCCAGTTATCTCTAGGTTCGGTATCTGATCGTTTCTGCGAGATGACTCTTTGTCACAACTAGTCAGTTAACTAGTTATAACTCATATGCATGTATGCATTTGAATGAATTCTTCATCTTCAAGTTCTAACTTTGTCTTTGACATTCAAAGTCTATTTCTTCTATTTTCGAAGATTCTTAACTGAAGATTAAGTTATCATTCTAACTTAGTCTTTATCCTATAGTCTTTTCTGACTCATGTTCTAACTCACGTTCTATCTGACACAGAATTCACATCACATGAAATTCATCAATCTCATTCGCCGATCTCTCTTTCAATCTGAGTCGATCGTTCAAAAACCCAAAATATATAAAATGGTTTGTCATTATCATTATTCCTCCTCCTGAAATCATACACTTTTGAGAAGAAACTTATCTTCGATATTTTTCTTAGACATTCAACAAGGTTATGCTTGCATCAATACTGAAAATCTGAGGGCAAGAATACTAAAACAAAAAAATGGAGAAGATCAATCGAGATAATTCGAAGGAGTGAACACATATTTGGTGAGATATTTTTAATTCATTTGTTTAGTTAATTATGTTTACTTGCTTTGTTCTTTGTTGTTTTATTTAGATTAATATTGATTTAGATTAGGATTAACATCATTTATTCTAGTTGTAGATATCATACCCAGATTTTATTCTATGTTACAATACTCACACAAGTGCAAGTGACTAAGGGGAAATTCATGCCTCTAATTGGGCTTCCCGCTCAAACCATACTAAATTTATACCTCCTGATAACTTTAATAAGGTGCCACAGAAAAATGATCTTCGAGCTCCATGAGGCAAGCAAAACTTTGTATGCTTGAAACTCATAGACAATGTAAATGAAAAATTGTGTAAGGAATGTTCAAAGGGTTTTTTATTAGTTCGTGTAAGGTCTCTTCTTAGGGAACATCATGGTTAATGTGACCAAGAGAGAATAAGTAAAAGAAATATCAAACTCTTGGAGGAGATCAATCCTACAAGAAAAGGATGCATCACAAGAAGGAATAAAATGATGCAATGAAATATGAGTGTCGATGTATGCCCCCACTTTAAAGCGGTTGCTAACACAATTATTGTGAGCAATTTATTTAAAGTAGAAGAAGAGATGAGAGCTCATTTAGAAAGCCCTATTCCAAGGCATATGTTTCCAATAAGCTACGTCATTAAAAAGGTAGTATGTCACATGCGAGCCAACTTAAGGCATGTCATCCACATCCCAAGCTTTCTATGTTATGTACATGAAAGGTAGTCAACTAGAAAAATGAGGTAATGAAACATGACATAAAAGGACAAGGCTACCTAACCCCTTCCCCCACTTAGTGCAGGAAAAGGGTGAGATGAATAGGATGAGATTAAGTATCAGATAGAGGAGTTGTGTGCTTCAACACAAGGAAGAGAACCACACTCCTTGAGATGTTGAATTCAATTACTCGAAGCCTTACATTCATTAGTAGCATGACCATGAAATCTATGATATGCACATAATGAAGTCTTGTAATAAAATTTATTTTATTTTCTTGGAGGGTGGGAGATCAAACAATCTTGGATTAGCCTTTCCAAGATACTCTCTTGATCAAAAGTAGAGGATGTTCTTTAATTTTGCAATAAATATATCTCTTGCTTAGTATTAGTTTTCATACCTATGTAAGACTCTTTAGATTGCAAAGTTTTATTTTCTCCTTGAAAGGAGGATATAAAATATAATTAATTCAAATCATTAGCATTTTGCGAGATGACATTAATATTAAGTGATTATTTCTTTGTTTCTTGTAAATGATAACAAGCAATACCACTAGTTTCTATCAATTCAGGATTCACTATTGTTAAAGTTAGCTTAGAAGAATCTTTTATAAGAGTGTTGATGTTGATCAAAGGCTTGTTTGTGTCTTTTGAGGGACAAAAACCAAGACCACTAGTCTTTTATTGTGTCCGGGGTTCTATAGGGACATGGATACCTCGTTCTCTAGCACCACATACTTTTCCACTATAGCCGAGTTGTTTCATCATTTCATAACATTTTCCATAAAGATTCTTCATCTCTTTTGGATTCGGTGGTTGCTCAGGATTAAGTTCATCAAATTTCATTGTGTAATTTGCTTCTTTGTCTAACATGATTGAGGTGGGTTCTTTCAAAGTGTCTTCTAAATTTTGCATTGACATTACCACTTTTTCTTTTTCTTTGTCAGAGTCTTTGTTTGTGATCTTGTATTCTCCCATGAATGTTGGTTAAACATTCAATGATCCCAAATCATCAATTGATATCGTTGTGAATGGTTTAGGACATCTAGATTTATTTTTTCTTGCATGGGTCCTACTTGTGTGGTTGGTATTAATGCTGCCAAAGGATTTTCCTTTCCTTTATTAATATTTAAACAACTATTTGGGTTAGGGTCTGCTTCGAGTGTGTACATTTTGTTGTTGTATATGTACTTCATTTTTCGGTGAAGAGTAGAAGACACCCCATTCATTGCATGAATCCATGGACTGCCTAAAATAAGATTATATGAAAGATCATGAGGCATAACATGGATCAGTGTCTCTAATGTGGCCTTCCCAACTATAATAGGAAAAGTGATCACACCAAGCAGTTGTTTTCCTATATTGTCAAATCTCGTAATAGACAGGGAACTAGGCTGATTTTTTTATTTTTCTATGCCAAGCCTATACAAAAGGGATACACTACACACATTAAGGGTAGAGCCACTTTCCACGAGGGTTCACTTTATCCCTTTCCTATTGTATTGAGCTATGATCATGAAAGAATCATTTATAGTTTTGCACTTCCAAAGGAGGGAGTTCACGTTGGTGGAAAATAATGTCAAAATTTATTCCTTGAATCATGGCTGCTATGTCATTTGGTTGCACATTAGAAGGGATATGAACTTGTTGTAAGTAATTTTGAATCATGTTGTGGTAGTGAGCGGATGCTTCAACAAGGTAACATAATGATATCTTAGTAGGAGTATTCTTTAGTTATTCAACAAGATCATACTCCTTTCCATGAGGAAGACTCAATAAGATAGGGTTAGGTAGGATATCATTAGGAAATGGGAGGTATGTTGAAGCGATTTTTCTTGGTTGTGGATTGTTCCTAGTGTTATATGTATGGGAAATAGTATTATGACTTGCCTGCTAGGACACATTATTCTTAAGTTGGTAAAGGATAAGTTCGGGTTTGTTTTGAGTTTGAGGTTTGTGCGAAGGAGGGTAAAGGATAATTTGAGGTTGAACAATATTAACATCCCTTAGTGAGTGAGATTATAGTGTGACTTCATCATCTTCATCTAAGGGTGTAGTGTTTTCATTTTCTTGCACCATGATATTCTCCCTAGTAGGAGAGTTCTTAGAAGAACTATAAACCAAATTTTCTTGATATTCAAGGGTCGATTCTTCCAAAATAACTTCATCACATGTAGGGGAGTTATCAATAGTTTCATTGTCTTTTTTAGGATAAAGTTCTATTTGATTGTCCTTTTTCTCAAAGGTTTCAGTCTCTTGTGCCATACTACCTACCCTAGTTGGAGAGCTTGTAATATATTCATCACATTCTATGGTTAGAATTTGTAAAGTAGCTTCATCACAAGTAGGGGAGGAATCATGCGTACCAAATAGATCTTTCCAAATGGTATGATAATTAGGGAAGGGAGGAGCAAGATTCTTATGATCCTCAATAGGCGCATCTTCTAATACCAACCTATCCTCTTTGTATTGAGGAGGGATATTAGGAGAAGGGTAATTATGGCTATCTATGATATCATCCTTTTTAACTAGAACATTCTCACAAGAAAGTTATTGATGGAGATTAGGCAAGGTGATTTTTAGAAATGTTTCTATGATCTCATCTTCTTATTTTCTAATATCTTTTGAAGGGGGATGAGGACAATCAAGGCTCTCAATGCTTGTATCTTATTTCACCAAGATACCTTCATCACTAATAGGAGAGGTATTGGGAGAAGAAAAAGTATGTTTGTTATGATTGTCTACACTTGCATCCACTTGTGTTATGACATTCTTACAAATTCGGTAGATATTAGGAGGGTATCCAACATTCTTATGAAAGGTTTTTCTTTGCTTTACTAGGTTATGCCCATGAGTAGAGAAAATAGAATAATACAAGCCATTTGATATTCTATAAACACTAAATGCTTGAAAATAACACATGCTAACATGATAAAGTAAATGGAGTGTAATGAAATGACTTAAAGTGAATTGTTTAAATGCAATTTTCAGATTTGAAACAAGATAATTTCTTGATTACTCTATGCAATGATATGAAAATAGAATGTTGTGAATGAAAATTTGAAATGAAGCAATGCATGAAATGGACTAATTTAAGCTAGTTTTAGTGAAATTCAGGTAACACAAATTCAACCCAACAAAAAATTAACCAATGGAAGCAAACAAAATCTTAAAAACAAGGTTTTTAGTTTTGTACAAAATGTTTTTTCAGATCTGTACATGTTTTGATTCACCCAAGGTGACGAATGAGTTCTAGTAGGGAATTTTTTTTTAAAAAAAAAAAATTGAATGGATTTTTGTGCTTTTGAGGTTTTATGATATGTATCCTAAATGAAAATACAATTTTTAGATGATTTGAGATGAAAAAATAAAACCTATATGCACTTTCACTAATGTAAAATTTTGAAACCCTAGAATGCAAATTAACTAATGCAAACCCTAATGCAAAGTTAATCCAAGATAGATCTAGGATGAATATGGAATCCAAATAAGAAAAGAAGGTATTCAAAATGTAGGTTCACCAAAATGCAACCTAGAAAAATTGGTGCTTTCACTAGGGTTTTAGGACCTAGGGCAACAATCTTGTACACTTCCTTCAACAGCAAACCCTTGAGATTCCAATGCAAAAGAGATTGAAATCTAACAAAGGGTGTGTTATAGGAGGATTGAATGAAAATAAATGAAGGGTTGACCACCAAGTTTGGACTTGGAAAAGAAGATGTTAGAAAATACAATGTGATATGCAAACATATCCTAAATCACCTATAAATGCAAATGAAATAAAACATAAAGTTGTAAAACTGAAAGTGTGCACTTGGAAAATTGTTGAGAATGGAATGGAACTCTGAAATCATAAATATGATTATTTTTAAGCTTAGTGGGACTCATTCACCATCTTGGGTGAATGAGTCCTAGAGTTTGAAAACTGCACCAGAGAGAGTTTTGGGAAAATGGGTATCTAAATCTGCAAAAATATTTGAAATACAACTACAGTGGGACTCATTCACCACTAATGGTGAATGAGTCTAGTTTTAATTTTTTGGAAATGAAAATTCTATATTTTATCCTCTTAGTCTGCTCTTTTTGCTTCTCTAGATGGCTAGATCCAAAACCTTGATTTTCGATGTTGTAAGTGAATTTTTGTGTAGATATTGATCTTGCAAATAGGGAGATGACTTCAAAAAGTATGAAACCTATTCTTGAATCATCTCCAAGCCTTCAAAACACCTAGATCTACAATCACACAAAGATAGAGAACAAAAATGTTGATTGCTAGAGAATGGGGGTTGCCTTGGTCAAACCCTGTTTAGCTAATTAAACCAAATGATGAAATAATGGAGTATGAAAAAGAACATGAGATAATTAAATTAAAACATTTCCATGATAATATATCTTGATTTTTTGTAACAATTGATGAAGAAATCTTCCCTTAAATGCATTAGAATTGATCTTGAAAGCTATCTTGATGACCTTGTGAAAACTCAAAATGCATAACCCTTGCTTGCTTGACCTGATCTCATGGATGTATGATTATATAATTATTTGATAGCTCATTCATATATTAAATGCATTCAAATGATCGTTATTTTGATCCCCAAGACCGACACTCATCCAAATTCAAGTTCAAATTATAATTTTCTTGCTCAATTTTGAAAAAGTCCCCAAAAGGGACTCATTTGCCACCTTAGGTGAATGGGTTCTACCTAAGGGGAATCATTCACCCAAGGTGTTGAATGAGCCTCACCTTGAGGTTTTTGAGGTGGGTCTTCAATATTTTTTGGTTTTAAATTGTTTTTATCGAGATATTAGCCAAAGCATGCCTCAAGATGCAAAAATAAGGGTCTTAGGGGCCTGTTAATGATGATATAAAGGGAAATTAGGACTAGGGACACAAAGTTCAATGTGAAATTGTGATTAAATACCATCTAAAACATTAAAATGAGTTCCACATAGCCTAGAATGACATAATATCCAATGTGAATGTGTAAAAAACACTAGAACACTATGTTAAAACCAAGTTTAATTTACAAGCCTTCTAGATTAATGTGAAAATGTAATTAAATACATTTTACAACATTGAATTAAGGAAAATAGGTTTATTAGGTTTGAATGCTTAATAAAATTCTAGAAAAGTGTGAAAGTCATTTACAACACTTTACAACACCTTTACAAGACATCAATAAATGCCTTTTATTCAGTTTGCAAGGGCCCAAGACCTAATGTGGATGTGTAAAACACCTTACAACACTAGACCAAGGTGACAATAAGTCCAAAAAAGGAGCTAAACAAGAGTGAAAAAGGATAAGGACCCTTATTTCAACATTACAAAACCATGATACATGCCCACAATTCTCTACTTTTGTCTAGTTCTATGCTTTGTCCAAAAATGAAATGCCTTTTTATGCGGTTGGCTTCTTCTAGTACCATATTTTTCTTTCTCCATCACCTTTTGAGAACCAATTTGTTTGTTGGAAAATTTAGATGAAGATAATTTGATGTTTCTACATCAAATTTGATTATCTCAGGTAATATTTTCATTTTTGTTGAGCTGAAATATTTGAATTGTGTCTTTTATTTAATTTTGACAATATAGACCATTATTTTCATGATTTTAGTAATCATAATAGTTTTACGTAGAAATAAACTTTGAATTATATGGAAGTTGCATAAAAAGTCTGAATTTTAGGAGTTCAAAGAAAAAAATGATACAATTTAGATGAATCCTTGTAAAATTATATAGACCATTTTAACTCAACAAAAGCATGTTAATGTATTCCATTTTAATTTCTTACAGAAATATATTTCTATCATGTTTAGTGTAATTCACTCTTCTTCATTATATCTATATGGATTTTGTGTAAAGGGTCTAGTAATATAACATTAATTTCTATGGGTTTTGTTTGATGTTTATGATGGTGTATATTTGATTGATTTGTATGGGTTTTTTAAGGTTATAAGGTTAATATTTATTTAATTGATTAAGTCTTCCATTAATTGTTGAAATCTACTTTTTTTTCTTAGGTTTATTATTGGTTTCAAACCCTTTCTTTTGACTATTCTTTTGTAAATGTGACCGATGCTTGTATGAGAAAAATATAGTAGGCTTGCAAAAAATTCTTATGTGCAGCCAAGAGAGGGTTATATAAGAGATCTGATTTAGAATCTCTTATGTGAGGCTTTTGAATACTTTCTATGGAGTCTCAAATATGGTGTTAAACCCATATGTAATACTTGAGTAGTGACTATATATGATTATGGGTCCAAGGCTCTTTTCTATAGTAGGATAATTCCTAGAGTATCATGGTGCTCCCACAAGCACTCAATGATGGTAGCTATATTTCCCCTTCTATTTTTTGATGGTTTTGGAAACCCTTGATCATAGTGTGTAAGTTGGTGTTCTTGGATGTTTTTTAAACTTGTAGATATTGGTAAATTCATATTGGGTTAATGTAATTTTATGTAATTAAATTTTGATCATTTATTCTTATATTAGTTAACAATGATAAAATTATATCTAGGTTCTTCTACACCTAATTCTATAAATTGAACTGTATTGTCTCATATTTTAAATCGAGAACAATAGTCTTGTAGAGTATGGTACTTCAATTCCTAGCAATTAGGCATATCAAAATTGGACTTTGGATTGATTTTACATGATGGAAACAAGTTTATTTATCTCCATGATTCTTTCTATGAGTTATCTATTAACTTCCACTAGATGAATTTGTTTCTCAATGGCACTTGATAATTCCATTGGTTTTATAGAAACCTTAGTGTAGATGTCTTTCAGTAAGTGGCATAGATACTAAAAGGAAGATAAATGGAAAATATATTGGTGTTATTTTGTTGGTGAAGGGTCCTAGAGACCTCTTTTATATCTAGTCTTACTTTTCCCATGTTTGAGTGTGTGAGAAATGTTCTAAGTTATTGTATGTGTTATATTACGTGCACTTATATGGTTTCTAATTTCTTGTTCAACTTGCAAGCTGATTGAACACATAATATTCTTACAATTGATCAATACCTTTCCTTTACTACTTTGAATAATCCCCCTTAGGAGAACACACTAATATACAACAATATTTAACTCCACTACCTACTCACCCTCAGAGGTAGCCACCAACACCGTTCTAGAATAAAGATAGATCTTGAGATATACTGAACTCATGCATCACCTTATACATCTAGTTTAGAGGAGGGGAAATAAACCCCAACCTCTCTTGGAGATACTCAAAAGTATCCTTAGGATGAGCCTTAGTGGATATGTGAACAATTTGATCCTTTGTATTCATATATTCAAGCTTTACTTCATTATTTTCAACCTTCTCTCTTAGAAAGTGATATCTGATTGATATATGTTTTGTCCGTGAATGCATTACTAGATTATTTGAAATCTTTATTGCACTTTTATTGTCAGAAAATATTGAAATAAGATCATCATACGCTACTCTGATATCCATCAATGTTTTCCCTATCCATAATACTTGTGTGCAACAAGATGTTGCTGCAATGTACTCAACCTCTGTAGTAGATAAGGAAATTGAATCTTATTTCCTACTTAGCCATGATACCAATCTACATCTAAGAAAGAATGCACCACCACTTTTACCTTTTCTTTCATCCACACAACTAGCCCAATCTACATCTGTGTACGAACTCAATGTGAAATTAGTATTCTTTAGATACCATAAGGCAAGATCTAGAGTGCCTTTTAAACATCTAAATATCTTCTTCACTACTACAACATGTGACTCTCTAGGATCTTCCTAAAATATAGCCACACGACAAAATAAATGCATGATATCCGATCTAGTAGTAGTTAGATATATTAGTCCACCAATCATAGATCTCTACTTGCTCTGATCATCCTTAGGGGATTCATCATTCTTGCTCAACTTGCAACCTGTAACCAGAGGAGTTTATATTAGTTTCAAGTCTTCTATTCCAAACTTCTTCAACATTTCTTTGACATAATTTAATTGTGAAATGAATATACATTTATCTCTTTGATTTATTTGTAGCCCAAGGGAGAAATTCATCTCCCCAAACCTAGACATCTCAAACTCTTTTGCATCTCTTCTACAAAGTTCTTACACATAGCTTCATTGCCTCCAAAAATTATGCCATCAACATACACAACTATAATCAAGATTTGATATTTTTAACCTTAAAGTAAAGGTTATTATTTGTGGTACCTTTATTGAATCTTTTTTGTATCAAATATTTATCAAACCTTTCATACCAAGCTCTAGGATATTAGTTCAATCCATACAATGCCTTCTTCAATCTGTAAACCATATTAGGTTTATCTAATAACTTAAATCCTTTTATTTGTTCCATGTATACTTCCTCTTCCAAATTTCTATTCAAGAAAGAAGACTTCACATCCATTTGATAAACTTTGAGATCCTTATGTGTTGCAAATTGCAAGAACATCCCAATTGCTTCTATTCTAGCCACCATAGAAAATTCCTCCTCAAAGTCTATCCCTTCAACTTGTGCATAGAATTTACAAACAAGACTTGCCTTGTTTCTTAACACTTTTCCATTATTATTCAGTTTATTTTTGAACACCCACTTAGATCTAATTATATTTTTTTGTTGGTCTTGGGACTAGTTTCCAAGTCTCATTCTTCTCAATTAGCATAAGTTATTCTTCCATAGCTTTCATCCAATTTTAATCTTTGTACACCTCAATCACTGTTTTAGGTTCAACTTTGGAAAGTAGACATAAATTCACCTCTTCTTCAACAACTTTCCTTCTTGTCAACATAACTTTTCTTTTTTCCCCAATGATCTCTTCTTTAGAATTTATTTCATTTCACATACTTGTTAGAGTAATAAGTTATTACACTTAATTAATTATATCATACTGGCTAATTAATTAATTCACTTATTCCTTTAGTTACTTAAGCTAAACTTAGGCACATTAATAATTGATTAATTATTAAGTGTGCACACTAGGGTTTCCCTTTTAGGTCAACATTAGGGTTGCATACCATCGCTTTTATAAAGAAAATCATCTCTTGTAATATCTTAATTCCTGAATATATCAATTTGCACATCTTCATGCAAAGTTATGTTTTTTGTTGTTTTTCTCTTCTGTGCAAGGCCTTTTGGTTTGCATGTCTGATTTTGGTTTCTAACATGGTATCAGAGCCTTGGCATGCAACCCCTTCTCAAATTCTAGAGAAAATCATTACAGATTTTGTTCGGGGTTCCTCGAGGATTTTATGCCTTGAGTTCATTTATGCGGAATCTTGGATCCATTTGGGCTTACCCATTGGATTCAGAGTGCTGGAAAAAGTCAGGATTGGCTTTCATTTTGCAGATTTTGGTCATCGTTTGCCAGATCTGTAAGGGTTTCAAGTTTGGTGTTTTTTTGGAAGTTGTGGAGGTAGCCTATTTTTCGAAGCATCTTGGAGCAAAACGGACACTGCCATCGCGTTCACAGTGCCCCAAAACCCTTTCATTGATTTTGGAGAAGTTGGCCCAGAAAGCAAAAAAAAATTGCCAAGGAGGTCGTACAGCCTCCTTGGCATGCTTCTCGAGGCATGCACTTCAAAAAAAATAAAAAATATTAAAAAAATTGCTTCAAACTCTGCACGGCCAGTAGAACAGAGGGCACCACCAAGAGCGGTGACACCCAGGCTGCCCCACCCCCAAAACACCACCGCCTACAGCTCAGCTCCCGCGGGCTCCTCCAACACAGTCAGCATCCTATGGAGGACTAGGCGCTATGCACCCAACCCCCGACCGTACTCCCAGCACCCAATGCCAGTCACATGGGTGACCAAGTCCCATAATTTTTTTACAAGGGTAGCAAATTTTTGCGGCGTCGACCAGATGGTCATAAATTCTTTGTCGTGAAGTGCTGACATTAGCATGACATCATCGGTCATACGACCCCTCCTAACCCTAGTTTGCCCTAAAGGTGCAGTTTTTTTCTTTTTGGCATAACTTGGGCATACAGTATCGAAATCGGGAAAACAAGATATCACCAGAAATCTAGTTCTGAGCACTATCCTATGGTGAAATTTATTTCTTAGTAATTTTATATTTAGCTGCATTTATTTTTGTTTGAATTCATATGTTTATTTTATGCTTTCGAGCTCATAACGTTTTGCCACGATCTTTGATTTTCGCTATCTTTGTGGCATTGGAAAGGTATTGAGGAGCTCTATGTTTCTATCCATGCACTTCTCTATGTATCAATCCTAGGTTTATCATTATTCCATATTTGTCTTGATGGGTGTTTTGGAGATTACTTGGATGTTTTGGTAGTTGGGAGAGTGAAACTTTCATCTTTGCACTTCATTTCAGTATCACATCATTCAATAATCAACTGTTGCTTCATAGATTCTAGTGTTGTTCATGTTTCGAGTTTTCGAGTGTTCCAAGGCATCGGGTTTGCTGTTGATTTTTTCATGATTCCTTGATTCAATCGGTGACTCTCATCTAGTTTCAGTAGTAGACAGAAGTATCTTTCCTTTCTTGCCAGATTTTGGTTCTAGTGTTACTCTACAGTGTTCTTCCAGTGCTGCTTTGCAGCATGTCATCTCATTGTAGGGGGGTTTCGTCCCACTGGGTTTTCCTTCTCTACCTCATTCTTCCATTTGTAAATGGGTACCAGATCAGGCCTAGTTGTTGGGACCCATATTTTCTTTCATGCATCTTTTTTCTAGTGTTTTAGCTACTTCCTAAGTTCATCTTAAGGGGGGGTGTTAGAGTAATAAGTTATTACACTTAATTAATTATATCATACTGGTTAATTAATTAAGTCACTTATTCCTTTAGTTACTTAAGCTAAACTTAGATACATTAATAATTGATTAATTATTAAGTGTGCACACTAGGGTTTCCCTTCTAGGTCAACTTTAGGGTTGCATACCATTTCTTTTATAAAGAAAATCATCTCTTGTGATATCTTAATTCCTAAATATATCAATTTGCACATCTTCATGCAAAGCTCTTCTCTTTTGTTGTTTTTCTCTTCTGTGGAAGGCCTTTTGGTTTGCATGTCTAATCTTGGTTTCTAACAATACTTAGTAGTTCTAGGGTTCTTTTTTGGAGCTTCTTCCTCTTCATCCTATGCTTCCTACTCCTTAGTTGTTTCTTCTTATTCTTCTTCTTCTCTACAAGCACGTTCATCTAATTCATATCCATCTATCACCACTAGGTTCTATAAATCTTCATCAACTTTGACACTTTCACTTTACTTTTAGTAGAATATCTAAGGAAGATTCCTTCATCAAACCTTGTATAAAACTTTCCTAAGTTTTATTCATCTCTTATGATATAGTTTTTTCTTCCAAACAGTCTAAAGTGCTTGATAGTAGGGATCCTTCCATACCACAACCCATAGGGATTCTTTGTGTTGATTGTTTTTTCTTGAACTCTGTTGAGTATGTATACAATAGTATGAATTTATTCTCTCCAGTAAACTTCTAGTAGGTTAGCTTCTTTCATCATAGTTCTTGTAGCTTCTTGAATAGTCCTTTTTTTCCGTTCAACCACTCCATTCCATTAAGGAATTCTAGGGGTAGACAAGTGCCTCTTCATGCCATGAATATCACAAGACATGTTAAATTAATTGGAGGAAAAATTTCCACCTCTATTAGACCTAAAAAAAATGATATTCAAATCCACATCATTCTCAACCATAACCACATTCTCAACCATAACTTGAAATGCTTTGAATTTATCTAGGGCTTTTGATTTTTCTCTAATAAAAGTAACACATTTCATTCAACAATAATAGTTAGTAAAAATAATGAAATAATTGTTACCCTAAAGACTTCTTACTCTTGTAGGACCACAAAGTTATGTATTTACCAATTCCAACAATCTAGTAGAAAATTGTTCTTTACCCTTGAAACTTCTTATTTTATTTCCAATCTAACACTTCTTACAGATAGCATTGATAGACTTTGTAATCCTTGATAGATCTCTTAATTCTTGAACTGAATGGATTCTAACCAAATTATCAAAACTCATGTGATGTATCCTCCTATGACATAACCATCTTTCATTAATCTATGTCGTAAAGAAATGACCATCAATACGCTTAAGCTAATAAACATTTCCATCTATTCATTTTATAGTAGCAATCATAGTTTTGAACCCTTTTCAGATTTCACATCCATCATCCTAAAACATAATTAATTATATCCTTTGCTACACATTTTTCCAAAAATCAAAAGGTTATGCCTTATTCCCTTGACATGGTAAACATCATCAGTATTGTGCTTGTCATCAAAACTAATTGAACCTATTCCACAAATCTTAGTACCCAAATCATCTTTGAGTCTAACAATTCCAACATCATATTTTTCAAGTTTAACACTTACTCTTTTCTTTGGTCATATGATTTGAGTAGCCAGTGTTAATGATCTAGTAGTTCTTATCCTATCTAACATAAAAAATAGATACCAAAGTACCTTTTGTCTTATCCTCTCTCTCCCGAGCACATTCCTTCACACATTTTTCAAAGTTATCAAAAATAGATTAATGTTTTAAATCCATTAACAAGCATTCATTGTCATCATAATCTCATAATTAAATTCATCATAAAAAATACTTGCTTCTTCTCTAGCATAATAGCTTTTCTTGATCATCTTACCTTTGTTTTCCTTATTCTTATTGTTCATACTTCATTTTGGACATCTTGAAGCATAGTGACATATTTGTCCACAACTGAAACATTTGAAAGGAAATTTGTCTTTGTACTAGAACTAGTGCCCTTTTTCATCCTTCTCAAAAATTTATCCTCCACATCATCAATATCATCCTAATCTAAACTTTCAGCCTTTTTTGATTTTCCAACCTTAAAAGTAGTCTCAACTTTTACACCTTTGTTAGTACCAAATTCTCTCATCTCAAATGTAGTTAAAGAGGCATACAATTGATCTCTAGTATATTGATCTATATTTTGAGATTCGTCAATAACATCAAATTTATGATTGTAAGATTTAGTAAGGGTTATAAGAATTTTATTTACCATTTTAGATTCTTTGACCTTACCTCCAAGACCTCTGATGGAGCTCATCTACCATCTTCATATAGCTTGTAATGTTTTCATCTTCAGACATCCTCAAGTTCTCAAATGTAGTTTTCAAGTTCTACATCTTAGCTTGTTTGACCATAATATCTCTTTCATAAATACTTTCCAATTTATCCCAAATTTCTTTAGTAGTTTTCAAATCCATAACTTTCACTAATTTAGAATTTATAGGACCACTCAAAAGAATAAACCTTTCTTTACCATTTTTTTCATAGGACTTGATCTCATCACTTGTGCTCAGTCCATTTACAAGAATGTTATATTGAGTCATCACTAATTTCTAGGCATCATATCCAAGGTAAACTAGATAGAATTCCATATTTGTCTTCCAGAATGCATAACCTATACCATCAAACATAGGGATCTCCTTCTTGTTCACCATCCCAGATCTACCTCAAGCTATTAATATTTTCTCCAATGAACCTTACTCCGGTACTAATTGTTGAATGAACAAGACAAATTAGAGCGAGGGGAGTGAATTAGTTGTATCTTACCAATACATCAAAACCCTTATTAATATTAAGATCTATAAGCATTTATTAAACCCTTAATCTATTATGATTAATCAACATGAAAAGAAAATGATATAAACTAAAATAACTTTAACACCATGCATAGGAGAACACTAGATTTACATGGAAAACCCGATGAGGGAAAAACCATAGTGAGGATTAGCTCATAATATAATTAATTACACAACTGAATACAAGGGATCACTACCAAAATAGGACACACTATCCAAAAAGGCTCATAGCCAAGGATCACTAGCAGAATAAGAAAACAAGATAGAGAATAAATTTTACACAGAGAATATAATCTCAATGCAACATAAAATCCACCACAATAGCACTAACACCTTCTTAGTTTGTTTGAATTATTGCAGACACCTTCAGCTCACTACATTGGTAATCCAACACTTGAAAGTTTACACTAATATACATAATTTCACATCACTCACATTAGAAACTTTTCACTTTCATATATATTGACCTCCTTCAACAATTAAAATCATACTTATATTTTCCTCAACCTTGAAACCCTCTCCAAGGTCAACAATGCACCTCAAATGTGCAAATTCAAATTAGGTAGATGTCAAAACACTTTTTTGGAGGATAAAATTGAATGTGGATCACATCCAAAATTAATTGTGACCCAAATCAACAACACCACTCAACCACACACTACCATAAACAATATTTATCCTTTGCATGTAGTGTAAACACCAAGTCGGCTTTTAGCCATGCAAACACCATTAAACATATAAGTACAAGATTCCTCAAAACTAAGTATGAATTGTGAACCACATACCATGCTTGAAGATGATATAGAATATTCCTTAAACACCATGAAATCCAAAAAACTCCTTCACAACAACTTCCACTTGAAGAATGTGCAAACCAAGTACACTCAAACAAATCTTCCATATACTATTACTTGAAAAACTATATTTCAAAGCACCAAACCTCAAATCCTCTTGACTGAGATAAACTACCAATACCATCATCACTCCTTCAAAATCACAAGACCTAAAGCACAACTGTGGATAAATGTGGAGCAAGAACATTTCTCCTAGATGCCTCTACAATGCACAATCAGAAACTAGTGAGCACGACATCTATTCTACGATGATCCAATATACTATCTCTTGAATATATCATCTGTGAACACCTGTCACCTAGTGGAACCCATGAATTTTTTTTGTTCCACTGATAATTATTGCATACTTGGCTATCTTTTTTGGTTTTGGGTGTGTTATGTGGTTTAGGGTTTTCATTTATCTTATATTCTATGGTTTTGCTTGTGCTGTAAAACCCTTTAAAAATTTTAACTACTAAAAAACCATTGTATGCATTCAAATTTCCTATTGAATGGTATTAGTCGGCTCCCGATTCATCGAGTTACCAATCGATCCATTGAGATCATTCACTTACCATCGCCTAATCTTTGTGTCCTCGATTGTTACACCTTGAATTATTTTAAATTATGTCATATGCTATACGGGTTTGATAATGTCTCAAATACTTACCTTTATCCTATGTCTAATTTTATAATATGCTTGGGGTCCTTTATATTATAAACCTTGTGAATGACCCACTTTTAATTCATGAATAAATGCACATGCCTTTTGAAACATTTATGAATGCTTGGCAGGTCCCACCAAATGTTTCTTATTGGTTGCTCACTAGCCTATTGAAATAAACTAATTTAAAAAAAGAATTGGAGGGATAGAAAGCTAGTGACACCTATCCACCTTTATGGTAGGTCCTACTAGTTCTTCAAAGGATCAATGATAAAGGGTTATAAAATCAATGGCTAAGATGAACTCTAATAGATGAATCATGATCATTCCTCACTAGCAAGGGACCCACTATTATATCTCAACTCATGTCTAGGGATAGAGAGCGAGTGCCACATGCCATCATCGCCACCATACTAAAAAAAATTAAAGGCATAGAAATATTTTGCAAAATAATTTAGCGAATATGGATTGGGTAGAGTGAGTTACTAATGGATTCTTTGAGCATGTGAAAAATCACTCCATGAGATCTCTTAATCTCATTTGTCCATTATCAAATGAGGATATGCATCCTAATTTGGCCTATGGATTAAAGTGTGCACATGTTGAAGGTCATTGGGTTGATCTAGGTCATTTCCCGCTAGCCTGCAACCATAGATCTAAACCCTACAAATTCCAAAGGGCTAGCAGGCTGCAAACACATGGATTCTATGGTGGCTTGTAAAGCACGGTGGGCCTACAATGCTAATAATGAAGATGCACACTTGGCAGAAATAAAGCATGGTGGATGTCGAGTTAGAATAAAGGGAAACATTCAAACTCTGTTGATTTCATCTAATTCACACACTAATCCAAATCAAGATGAGATCAAAGAAATAGATTCAAATTTACCAAAAAGAACATCATTGAGCTGTTCTAATTCACACGAGTGAGCAGTAATGGCAGAGTTGATGGTTTTCTACTAAATTGGAGGCTTTGTTCACCATAAAAGCTTACTTTAAATCTTTTTGTCAATCACAAAGGCATTTCCACACAATTGCAAAGATCTTGTAGAGTGTTTCAAGTTCCTGGAAGCTTGAAATTAGGGTTTTCTATAATTTGAACCAGTAAGTAAAATTTACATCTCTTGAGCTTTAAATTACCTTAGTTTTCATTCAATTATAGTTATTCTTATCTGAAATCAAATTAGAGTTTCTTTTAAGGTTTTAAATTCATTAGATTGCTATAAATTTTCATTTTAGTCACTTCTTTGTGTCAAGTCTTTCCTTGAAAATGTAAGAGCCCTAGTTTAAACTTGTCAAGCCCTAAGTCAATTAATTGTCCATTAAAAATGGCACCAAAAATATAGGATTCTACACCAAAAGGCCAAGACTCTAAGTTGAACCCTAAAGTTAGGCCCTTGGTCCAAGATTTAATTGACAAATTATCACCCTCAACAACTGACAAAGTGAAGGGGCAACCCATGTTCCATGGCCCCAAGGTTAAGGATGGCATTATTGACAAATTTTGCACAGTAAAGGATGCTACCCTGCCACACTCTGGATGGACTCTCTTCCAAGGCTAGTTTGGAAAGAGAATTTCCAATATTCCACTTTACAACTCATGGAGGTTGGATATGGCCAAGTTGGTGGTTCCTAACATATATGTGGATTTTGATCTCCTAAAGGTCATTGCTGCCAACTATGACCCTCTGGTTAGAGTAGTCAAAGCCCACGATGGGAAAAAATGGTGTGGGTCACCAAAGAGGAAATAATAGAAGTATTCAAGCTAAACAAATGGAATAGGGACATGGTGGAAATAAATGAGAAGAAGCTGAGGGAAGAGTATGGGAAGGTAAAACATACCTTCAGAGTTTTAGTGTTGACCCATTTTTTGATATCAGTAGGGAAGGGAAAGGGAAACATTGTTTTAGAACCTTCTAATGTGGAACCCCTCCCTATCAAATATTTTTCCACTTTTTAAAAAAATACTTTCTACTATCTTTTTCAAATTTTGTGATTTCATCCCTCTTCTAGCATGCCAATGGCCCAAATGTATATGGCTATAAATATTCAACACCCCAACATTAATACTTTATATGATTTTGCTACATACCTATTAGAGGAAATACACAAGGGTTTAGTTGCATTGAAGAGTGGACAACATGATGTCAGGTTTTGGTGGTATTCTCTTTTTATGCACATGTTTTTATATAGAGGCATTGATTATTTTGGTCAAGATATGAATATTAAAAGAAATGTGGATGGTATTGAAATGCCAATGCAGTCATTGACTCCAATATTAGATAGGCATGAGCATAAAACTAGTTTTGTAGTCACTACAAGCCTTTTTTCTTCCAATTTGAAAAGGGATTTGATTGTAGATGTTCCTAGGTTTCCCATAGAGTTACATGATTTCTTAAGACCAACTGAAAGGAAACCTAAATTGAACATCAATGACAATTTGGGAGATGTAATCCCATATAAGGATTGTACTTTTTTCAGGGTATATGGCACAAGGGTAACACCTCATATACTCCCAAGGGAAGTTCCATTGAGAATTGGTTTTCTTGAGGTCATGTGGTAGCTGGGAAACATTGATGGTGTTTTCCTATTTGAGAAGAGAAAGGGAACATTCTTCCCTACATATACTATGTTTTCATATTTTTTCATGACAAACAATGGGTGGAGAAACATTGTTGAATGTTACATTAAACCCTATGATATGAAGCTTCAAGCATATAGGAGCTATGACCCTAAAGGGTTTATTGTCTAGTTCATGAACATGATCAAAGGAGGAAATCATGTACATACCCCTTCTCTCCTTGATGATCTCATCATAAATGTTCTTGACCTCAATGTACAGGAATAAAGGATGAGAAAATGGGCTATCTTTGTGAAGTTTGATGAGGGTTAAATGTGTCCATATTTTTACCTTTTCAATTTAATTTTACCCTTTCATTTCTATAGGATATTTTTCCATTCCTACCACTATTTATTAATGAAGTAGGGATATTTAATAAAATGCAAAGAAAATATAGAAACATGTAACTATATTAAAACCATCAGTTATTTACTGATTACCTTCATGACTTTGATAGAAGGGGATAACTAGGTGGATGGTGTGTGGGAGCAAGAGGAGCATCAGTCGAAGTGAAGACAAAATTGTTTATGATTCATGTGTTATTTTTGATAAACTTGGTCGAAGTTGTTAGTTTGTTTTGGAATAATTTTAAAGTCTATATTATATTTCTAAGTAGTTTTTAAGGTTGTTGGTCGTAGGCCACAAACAACCTTAAACAGTTGTATGATTTTTTATTAGCATTAGCTATAAATTTAACGGTTAATAATCCCTATAAATATGTATTTCAAGACTTTAATTGATAATCGATAATATACAAATATAAGCTACACTTCTGATTTGAAAATATTGTGATTTAAAATATCATTGTCATGAATATTGAGTAGCGAGGAATAAGCTTTCATTTCATCACTAGACATTGGAGAAGGCAGGACCCACTTCCTTGATTGTGTAGTGAATTGTTGTAGTATTAATGTGTAGTGTGGTAACAAGATTCTTCAGTTTTAAATTCATTTCCAATCTTTAATCATTATGTTAATTTGAAATTATTTAGTGTGCTATTAATTATTATGTTGGAATAATCTAGTGTGATACATGTTAATTAGTATTCTTATGGTTAGAGGTGAATCTAGTGTAGCATATTATCTTCCAATGCATATTAATCAACATGATTTTTGTTTTGAGTTTTATATTACATTCAATGTTAATTAGTGTGTTTATCAATACATATGAGCATAGTTTGGAATATTACATTTCATTTTAGTACTTATTTATTTTCTGTCAATTTATTTCTGGTGTGAAATATTTAACTATGTTTTCCTGTTTGGTTTTAATCTATCTTTATTATAAACTATTCCTAGCACAGGTTCTTATCACATAGTTGAAAGGAAGTCTAAAAACCAAATTCCTAAATAAAGACAGGTTACTTGTAGTTGCATCCATCTACACTTAGCTCACTAGGTTCAACCCTTACGCAAACAACCCCAATAGCTTTTATCAGTTTATGTCCCCCAAATTGACATACATAGGAATAAATTGAGGAAACTCCATACCCATTAGACTCATGAGAACCGTTTAATAAGATTATAAAGATCAAGGTTAACCCCATTTTTAATCCATAGTTTTACCCTACATTATTGTTGGGGAAAGGAATTAAAGGCCTGAAAGCATAGCTAGTTGAGTAGGACCAGTATGTTAGGAGGAAATCCTATACAAATCTCAACCTTGTTAAGGTTAATACTCCTAATTTGTGTTGTTATATGTCATATAGGTGCATGAATTGTAGTAGGGATAATAGAGGTAGATTTGTTAAAAGGGAGAAAGGAAATAGTTCACAACCAAAAAATTGAAAAATTAAAAAAAATGATCCATTGAGGGAAGTAGCTCACGGGTGATCCCACAATACTGGTTTACAATTTTTGGCCAAACTGGACACTTGACTGATTTTTTCTAACTAAATCTTCACTTTTCGGCACCTATAGTGGCTAAATTGTGAGGAATTTGAAGATGATGCAAACTAGTGATTTGTGAAATTTTATCTATGGATTTTAAATATATTTTTTTCAAAAAATTTGGACTCAAATTGCTCTTCTTTTTCCATCTCCTTTGAAAACTAGTTTTTTTAGTAAACATCATTTTTAAGGAGTGATTCTCACCATATACAACATAAGATTTTTTCCATGAAGGATAAAATTCTATTTTTTTCAAATTTACATTTGTAACTATGATATCTAGTGCTTTAATTTGGTTTCATAGTGTTGTATTGAATATTTTTTCCTTAATTGAGTTTCGAAATCAAACCAATTACAATTCAGATATAGGTGGATTGTATATGACATAACTTTTTTTGTATGTATCGAAATTCAATTTTATATTTTTTGTTGGATCAAGGATTTCAATCTCTAGTGCACTAATATTTTTCAAAAAAATAAATTGATAATATTCTATTTTTCCACATGTGCAGAACAAAGAGCTTGATTTTTGATGAAAAACCTACATTCATAAGAAATAAAAAAAAATATATAATAACAAAATTAAATTTATTTAAAATTATACTTTTTGGGAAGCTTATAATAAGGAATACATATTTAAAATAAATAAAATTAAATGGATTTATTTGATCCCTCAAAAGGTAAATCAAAAATGGTTTTTTATCAACATTTTGATAGGTGTAAAGGAGACTCTGTTATAGGTATGGTTTAAAACTAGCAGGGTTCTATCCAAGGGGGTTTGATCTAAGGTGGTTTGATAAAACCCTCTTCAATTGGAATCCTTCAAATGGAAAATTTTAAGGCTTAAATCATTATATTTTCTAAAAATATGTGATTTCAACAAAAAATAAAATCTCCTAGAAATTGTAAACTAGCATTGTGGGATCACCCTCATAGTGAGAAAATTTGAAAAAAAAATTAGAACCATTAGCTGTGCACACTTCACCTAATGAAGAATTAGTCAAAGTTTTAGTTGTACACCCATCACCTAAGAAAGAGTTACCTAAACCATAAATCAAAAAGTGTGTTATTGAGTCTACCATTGTTGAGACCCCTTCAAGTATCAATCCAAAGTCTTCTGAAGAATTACAAAAGAGGGTTACAAAGCTATTTCAGGAATCTTACAAGTCTAGAGCTGGTCCATCCTTAGGAAACCAAAATCCATTTAAAACATTCTTCACTTCTTGGGTGTCTCAAGTCATGGCTCATCTCAATAACAACAAAAATAATAATAATAATGAGAGAAAATTGTCTCACAACAACCCAATCACTTTTGAGTTTCCAATTAGGCATCCTGAAGAGGATGTCTTTGTGAAAAATATTCCTCATTCCACCTTTCCTGTGTTTTGTGATCCTTTTGTTGAGGATCCTGATATGTTTGAGTCTGAGTTTGATGTGTTGTGCCAGAGTTATGACTATAAAAGTGATGCACAAAAGCTCAAGTTATTCCCAACCACATTGAAGGATGTGACCTTACGTTGGTTCATGAACCTCAGAAATATCAGAACATGGGATGTCATGAAGGAATTATTATTGATAAAATACCAGGAGTATTATAAAATGAGAGGTTTGGGACAATATCTTCCATATGACACAAAAAGAAGATGAGACCATGGAAGATTACCTCTAGTACTTCATTTTTAGCCTACAATGATCATGACAACCAGAGCTAACTCCTGATACTATCAAAATTTTGTTTCTTAGAGGAATAAGAGATCATACTATGGATGCATTGAATCCAATAGGAAAAGGTAATGTCTCTAAATTTAACTTTTACGATCCATTTGTGACATTTGTAAGAATTACTTTAGGTCTCAGCATTCAGGGAGGAGTTATTCAAGTAATCTTTCTTCTCCAAGAATTTCCATACATATAACAAAGCATGAAATAGGTAATTTACTTGAAGATCCTAAAACTGATTTGTTAATGGGTAAAAAAATAGACACTTTGTATACTCATAAGAAGAAAGAGGAAGCCGAAAAGGCCTTGGCTATATTCTATCCAAATTTTCACAAGATACATAGTAGCGAGGATTTCCCCTATAATAGGTAAAATATTTCATCCTTAGAAGGAGTAAAAGTTCTACCTTAAGGCCTCTTCTGGTAGGTAGACCTAAAATTGAATATTCTATGGAACCTGTCTACTACATGGCCCCTAGGTGACCTTTTCCACCTCGAGTAATGCAACTTGGAATGAAGAATGATTAATATTCTCCAAGACCTAGCCAATCTAATTATTTTTCCAATCAACCTGGATGGTATGGGGGTTGGAAACAACCTCCACCATACCCTCAATGAATGCAACAATAAAAATATGCTTCACAACCATGGCAGCAAGCATGGAGGCCACAATATCCACAACCTTCACCATAACAACAACCATATCCATCACAATCACAATTTACACCTCCTCCCATGATTAACCCATATCAACAACCATGAAAATTTATTCCTCTCAACTAGCCAATCCAACACATCCATTGAAGCCCACACCAATACCAACCCAACCAAATCCAAATCCCAACAATAAGGAAACACAACTCATGTATAATAATGAGGCAATAGTTTATCCTATATATCTTGTTAATACTATAGAAATATATGGAGTTTAATTAATTTCGATGAAGGCTCTCTAGGGATCTACCAAAACTAAAATTAATGAAGAACTAGAAGAAGACATAGTAAAGGAACTTCCTTTCCCCAACCAATTTCATTTAGAACTAGTACAAAAAGAAGTCTCTCAACCTTAATTTTTTTTCAATGAGTTACAAAATTTTAATATTAAGATTCATTTTTTGTAGACCATAAAGGATATTCCCATATATACAAAAATAGTTCGAGACCTATGTACATGGAAGCAAAAGAAGAAGCAAGATATGAAGAGCATCCAAGGCATTGGATAGCTAGTAGACCTCATGGGAATATAACCATTCCTAAATACTTGGATCAAGGGATTCCTATCATCAAGGTATCTATTGGTAAAGGTATTACTCCTAACACACTTGTTGATTTGGGAACTACAATTAATGCTATGAAAAATGAAACACAAGAAATATTGTCACTAAAGGGACTTGGAAATATTCCCACAGTTCTCCAAATGCCAGACCGATCTTTGGTCAAACCAGAGGGTATGATTGAAGATGTAGTCCTTTCTATTGATTTGTGGGAATACCCAACTAATTTTATGATTTTGTAGCCTAAGATTAATCTAGGGGATACCTCTTGATTTTGGGATGACCTTGGTTAGCGGTTGCAGATTCATTCATCAACTATCAATTGGGAAACATGGTAATCTCTAATGTTGAGCACACAAAATAGTTGACTTTATACCCACTAGCACATCCCTTGTTGGAGGCATAGGATCCAGTATGGGTAGATAGTGACTTGGATCAGTCATTACCAATCTTGACAATTGATCAAGCTTTAGATATTGAAGAGCCTACTAAGGACAATATTCTTACTAATTTTCTTCAAAATAGATATGCATCTAATGAATCCTTTGAAAGCATGATTCTTCATTCAGGTTTAAATACTCCTATCCTTTTGGAAATTTTCCACTAGTAGGTAGCTCGCAATTTTTACAACACTTAGTTACATTGTATTAGTTGCTACCTCATAATTGTTTGTATAGTTAATTTTTATCCTCTATAAATTCTAGCAATACAACATCCACTTCACAAGTACTAGCCATTAATTCACCTAAACAATCAGATGCCATGTAATTTTTCCATGGTCGCACACTTAATATTAATCCACATTTAAGTATTAAAAAAATTCAAGATTTGATTGCCATGGTTAGAACTAATAAAGATGCATTTTCTTGGGAATACCAATACATACATGTAATTCATCCTAACGCTTGCACCCACCATATTTATATTGAAGAAGGTAATCATCCAATTAGGCAACCATAGTGATGGCTTAACCCCGTCTTGCATGAAATAGTTAAAGAGAAGTTACAAAAATTATTAAATGTTGGATTTATATATCCTATTTTATATAGTCAATGGGTCTCTCCTCTAATTTTGGTTCCTAAGAAAAATAGTAAGTGGAGAATTTGTGTTGATTATGGAGCACTTAATAAAGATACTAAAAAGGATCATTTTCCCTTACCATTTATTGATCAAGTATTCAACACTCTTGCTAGTAAAAAAGTTCTTTAATTTTTTGGATGGGTTTAGTGGCTACAACCAGATTCACATAGCACTTGAAGACTAGGACAAGACCACCTTTACTTGTACTTGGGGTACCTTTTCTTATAATTTTTTTCCATTTGGTTTATGTAATGCCTTGCCACTTTTCAAAGGGAAATTTTGGACATTTTTGCAGATCTTGTAAATGATTGTGTTGAGGTATATATGGATGATTTTACTATCCATGGTAATACTTATGAAGAGGCTAAAAAAAATTTAGAAAAGGTACCTAAACATTGTATAAACACTAATTTATCATTAAGCCATGAAAAGTGCCATATGCTTATGACAAAAAGGATAGTACTTGGTCATTATATTTATGCCAAGGGTATTCAAGTTGATCCCCAAAAGATACAAATCATTTAGGACTTGCCAAAAAGCACTATCCAAAAGGATGTGTGTAGCTTTCTAGGCCATGCAAGGTATTATAGGAGGTTTATCCAAAATTTTAGTAAGATCTCCTCCCCCTTGTTTGTATTGTTAGAAAAAGATGTTTTCTCTTGGACACAAAAATGCCAAGAAGCCTTCTATACCATTGAGAAAAAGCTTGTAACGACACTGGTACTTAGAGGTTCAAATTGGGAACTACCTTTTCATATTCATACATATGCCTTAGATTGTTCCATGGGAGCTTTCCTTGGACAAAAAGAAGAAAACATTTTCTAATCCATCTACTACATCACCAAACATTTCAGAGGAGCTAAGGTAAATTATATGGTAACTAAAAAGGGGTTTCTAGCTATTATTTATGCAATCAATAAGTTTCATCATTATATTACTAGATATAATTTTTTTTTTCATAATTATCATTTTGCAATTTGATTCTTAATGAATAATTTTTTTGTAACCGGTAGAGTTATTAGATGGTTACTTTTGCTTCAAGAATTTGACATTACTATACTTGACAAGTCTGGTCGGGAGAATGTGGTTGCAAATATTTTATCTAGGTTACAAAAATAAGATGATGAACCAGTTCTAGTCGATGACTTTCTAGACGATCACCTCTTTTCTATATCAACAAAAATTCCATGGTATGCTGACATGGTGAATTACTTGGTTACTTGAAAGTTCCCACCTCATTTCTCTTTGAGGGAATTCCAAAAATTGGTTGGAATTAGTAGTGATTACACGTAGATCAATGGATTTATCTTTCATCATGCCCTTGACAACATCATGCGTCAATGTGTGCTTGAGGACAATATCTTTGACATACTTTGTTCATGCCACAAAGAACCTTGTGACAGACATTTTTCTGCTTAGAGGACTATCTAGAAGATTTTAACTGTAGGCTACTATTGGTCTACACTCCATAGGGATTGTAAGTGTTACATTCAACACTATGATAAATCCAATTATATGGGATGCCCCACATGCTTAGATGAAATTCTCTTGCATCTTGAGTTGTCCATTGAGTCCTTTGAAAAATGGGGGCTTGATTTTGTTGGAACTATCAACCCATTGTCTCAAAACAAGGAATACGTCCTTGTATCAATAGATTATGTAACCAAGTGGGTTGAGTTTGTTACATTGAAGCATGCAAGGGATACCATAGTAGATGAATTCCTCTATTATGATATTTTACCAAGTTCAGTGTTCCACAAGAGATAGTCATGGATCAAGGTCCACAATTCACAACTAACCTCATTTTTGCTTTGGTATGTGAGTATGAGATTCGTTATCACAAGTCTTCACCTTATCATCCTTAGGACAACGGATGGGTTGAAGTTACCAAAAAATAACTTGAGAACATTGTTACCAATATGGTCACCCTCCATAAGTGAGATCAGGCTACACAACTCCATAAAGTAGTGTAGGCTTACCAAACAATGTGGAAAACCACTACTAGTTTAACACCTTACAAACTTGTCTATGGTAAGAAATTTGTTCTTCCTATTGAGTTTGAGGTGAAAAATATTCACACCACATTCCAATTGGGTATGATCCTGACTAATGCACAAAAAGAATGGATTGTACAATTGCACTCATTGGATGAACTTCATTAGAAAGCACTCTTCCACATAGAGATTGTTCAGAAACAACATTCTCTCTAGCATGATCATTTTATTCGAAAATGGTCATTTCAACCAAGTAATTGGGCACTCTTGTATGACTCTCATTTCCAGGATTTTAATGGAAAGTTCCACATTCGGTGGCTCAAGCCTTATGAAATTGAGATGGTCTATGACAATGATGTCATGAATCTTTGCTTTGTGGGCTCCGACCAGATGGCTCTGGTCATCAATGGCTACCATTTGAAGTTGTACAAGAGGCCTATTTCTAGGGAGGAATTTGTCTCAAATTTTCTAAAGGAACTCCTTCTACTTGACAATGTTCATGTGGCCTCTTCAAGTACCTCTTAGGTACTTTCCCCAATGTGAATTTTAATTTTTTTAAATGCAATAAAAGATCCAACAATGAAATCCTTTGGGAATTGTTGGCTAGTTAATATTTGAAAACCAAATTCTAGTGAATATTAAGGAAAAAATAACCTTAGGAGTGAAAACTAGTTTGCCAATGCCTCTAGGTAGTGATAGATTGAAAATCGCCCTTTCGATGGTCTATTGTCATGAAACAAAACAACATAAACAACATTCCTATGAATTCTATGACAAGAAATTACTTATACATTCCAAAACCCTTGTTATTCTTTCTTCTTTGGTGTGCATAGGAAAAAAATTCATTTTACAATGTTTATACAAGAATTTCAGACATTTGGCTTTTCTTTCTAATCGAGTACATCACCTTTTTGTGTGCTTCATTTTTCTTAGTTATTTCAAGACTTGGTTCCTATCACATATGTTGATAACTAGTGTTTGTATCCTTTTGTCCACGAATCTTCCACACCCTTCCTAGTGTTGCTATCATCTTGCACATTCAAAGGGCTTTCCATGATTCCATTCAAACACTTCATCATTTCTAGATACACTCCATCCTTTGTTGATTTCATGATCTGCTTACACCATTATGTTGTTTACATGTCGGATTCCATACTTATGCTATTTTTTATTTATTTTACTTTACATGTGGCGGTGTAGCATCTATGGAACCCCTTTTAATTGTTTTGTTCCTGTCCACCTTGGCAACGTATGTGATAATGCATTTATTTGATGTGTTATCCTCATCATTACTTTATGTAGTTCCATTTTCAGCTAAGGATACTACTCTGCTAGTATCTCCATGACTGCACTAGCCATGTGATTTGATTGTTCCCATCTTCTATTTTTTCAGTTCCTCATGTGTCTTCTTCCATGTTGACCTTGCATACACACGATATTTTGGTATTGGTTATTTTAGTTTTTGTTTTTCTTCTTTATTTTACTTTATGTCTTGTATTCTTTTAATGCATAGTGACATACCTCACAGATGGGCCACATGACAAGCTAGGGGGGAATTATCCAATTGTATCTATTTCATATTTGGGAAATTTTAAATCATATCGAAACTATATTCATTTTATTCAAATTTCACGTGAAGTGTATCTATTTGGCACACCATAAACTTGTATTACCTAACCTAGACTAGCTCATAACATTATTACCTTGTCATTATTCATGTAAACCATAACTTTCTATAATTACAACTGTAAACCACTATCTATATTTAGTTACCTTCTACTTACTTTCCATTTTTACCTCATCTATTATTTTTAATCCATTTCAATTATTCCCAAAAAAAAATTCCCTACTAGTAGTGGTTTTTGCATTTGTTGCCAAGCTTTATCTACACGCTATTTTGGTTTGAAAATAATGCATTGTTCTAGTTTAAGAGAACCTCCTGGTAGCATGATGGTAGGAGATCATTTTCACCATTTTGAGCCCATAACCATGGATAAATTGAGGGCTCTAGCAGTTATCAAATCATATCAAATATTTAAATAGTTAGGACGGGATACATATTTTAAGAGACTGAGGGGGTATGATGAAAAACTAGCTTGAGAATTCATAATGACATGTCACAAAAAAAAATCACGGGTCCATGGTTTGGAAATCCCTATCATGGTGGAGGCTATAATAGATGTCTCTAGTTTCCCACTCTCAAGAGAGGACAATTTCTTTGATTATTCAAAGTGGGTGTAAGATATTAAGTCCCTTCATAAAATATTCCTATGTTGAGGAGAGTTAGTTAAAGTAGTAATTGGACAAGGAACAAAGTTGGCTTCACTTTTGTGTCTCTGGGATGATGTAGAAAATTTTATCATTCAGTACATTACCTGTGAAGGGTATGTGTAGGATCATCATGGAAAAAATAGGCCCTTAAGTGGCAATGAAAATTCAGAAAATCAGAGTTAGGCGAATTGGATTATGAATGTTACTTTATTTCAGCTTATGATGCACCTCCGCTAGAGTTGGATTATGAATGTTACTTTATTTCTTTATTCCTCTCTAACCCAAATGAGAAAATTAGTCAAGAAAGGAAGCAAGAAATATTTATCCCATCATGGACTCATTAAGTTGTTGATTGTGAGGGAATTAAAGAAGTTTTCTCCTCCAAGGGACTAGGATTCATTTGTTGGAGACGATTCCCCCAAACAATCTATTCATGAAGAACTCCCTAATACCTCACAACATTTAGTTGAGGAGGGCTCTCCTAATATAGAAAAATCCCTTGGAAAATTTGAAAAAGAAGATTCTTATAATGAGGGCTCTAAGTCTTTTTCCCCTAGCTCTCCAAAGAAAAGTATTTCTAGGAAAAATATTAAGAAAACCCTAGGGTCATGTAGTAAATAGGTCAAGGATTTAGGTGCTCAGCATGCATGTGTTAAAACTATTGAAATTACTACACTAGACTCTAGGGGTAAAAGGAAACTTCATAGTGGGTTGACCTCAACTAATTTTTCAGAAGTCTCTCAATACAAGGAAAAATCACCAAATACTACAATTGATAAATTAGAAAACTTAGCCAATGTATCTAGTGATGTTTTGAGCCCTAAGAAAACAAATGAAGTTTGTGACTTGACAATCCTAGATATAGTCTTCCATAAAACTAAAAAGACAAAATTAGCCTCTAGGGAGTTAAGGAGGAGAAAAAGAAGGAAGACACAAGAAAAGTCTACGGCCATTGGAACAGATAAAAGGATCCTAAGAAAGATACTAAATTTCCTCAACAAAGTTCTTTGATTTTAAAATTTCAGTTATCAAAAAGGGTATTCATGATGGAAACACCATTCAGGATTAGCCTATTCCAACTAAACAAGTAGGTGATCATAACCTAGAAAATTTTGTGGAACACGGATTTGGTGAACTTGAAACGCCTCAAACTAGCAGTCAGGAAGAAAAACAAGAATTTGAAGAAGAGCACCCCCTATTAACAAATGAAGGGATTCATGACTCACAGGACCTGGTAACCAAGTTAACTAAAGAGAATTAGGTTTTACAAAAACAAGTCCAAGATGCAAGATCCCTTACTTTTTCACATGCAATAGAGTTAGATCAGCTCAAGAAGGCACTTGAATAAGAAAAAACCACCAATTCTTCTCTTATGCACATTCAGGAATATAAATATTAGATGCATGCGCTCAAACAGTTGTGGTTTAAAGAGATTTCCAACACAATGTAGAAATTATTTGGTTTCTATCCTATGTCCTTTTGCATGATGGTATGGAAAATTTTGAGCTGGGGGAAATAATGAGGGTTAAATGTGTCCTTATTTTTACCTTTTTACTTTCCATTTACCCTTTCATTTCTATAGAATCATTTTTTGTTCCCGTCACTATTTGTTAATGAAGTAGGGATATTTTAAAAAATGCATAGAAAAGATAAAAACTTGTAAATGTATCAAAACCCTCAATTATTTACTAATTACCTTCATGACTATGGCAGTAGGGGATAAATAGGTGGATGGAACATGGGGGAAAGAGGAATCTCAATGGAAGTGAAGACAAAACCATTTATGAGTCATGTGTCATTTTTGATAAACTTGGTCAAAGTTGTTAGTTTGTTTTGGAACAATGTTAAAGTATGTAATCTATTTCTAAGTATTTTCTAAGGTTGTTGGTAACATGTCACAAAAAACCTTAAACAAGCATATTCTTTTTTATTAGCATTAGCTATAAACTTAACGGTTTATAATCCCTATAAATATGTATGTCAAGACTTGAATTGATAATTGATAATATACAAATATAAGTTGTAGTTTTGATTTGAAAATATTGTGATTGAAATATTATTTGCATGAATATTGAGTAGCCTGGAATAAGCTTTCATTTCATCACTGGACAATTGGAGAAGGTAGGTCTCACTTCCTCGATTTCCTAGTGAATTTTTGTAGTATTAGTGTGTAGTGCGATAACAAGATTCTTCAATGTTAAATCTATTTCCAATCTTTAATCATTTTCTTATTTCAAAATTATTTAGCATGTTGTTAATTATTATGTTGGAATAATTTTGTGTGTTCTTAATTAGTGTGCTTATGGTTACATATGAATGCAGCATAGAATATTATCTTCCAATGCATATCAATCAACATGCTTTTTTTTTAGTTTAATATTACATTCGGTGTTAATCAATGTGTTTATCAATACATATGAACATAGTTTGGCACACTACATTTAATTTTAGTACTTAGTTATTTTCTATCAATTCATTTTTGGTGTGAAAGATTTAATTCTATTTTACTGTTTGGTTTTAATATGTCTCTATTATAAACTATCCTTGGCACATGTTCCTGTCACATAGTTGATAGGAAGTCTAAAAAATAGATTCTTAAATAAAATAGGTTACTTGTAGTTGCATCCATCCACACTTAGCTCGCTAGGTTCATCCCTTAGGAAAACAACCCCAAATACCTTTCATCAATTTACATCCCCAAGATTTTCATACATAGGAATAAACTAAGGAAAATCCATACCCATTAGACTCATGAGAACCATTTAATAAGATTATAGAGATAAAAATTTACCTCATTTGTAATCCGCAATTTTACGCTACAAAGTTGGAGAGAGCAAGAAGGGTTAAAGACCTTGATTTTGAGGCTTTGTTAGATATTGGAAATATAATTTTGAACATAGATACAATTATTCAAAATTTTGACAAAGTTGTTGCAAGATTTAAAGAGGAAAGGGTAATGGAAGATAAGGGAAAGGCCCTCGTGATAAAAGATGAATCAGCTAAGCAGCTTCCAAAGAAAGTGCACACTTATGTTAGGAAGATCATAGTGAGGAAGAAGTTGACAATTGCTACTCCTGCACAATCTGAGGAGTTAAGAGTACCATCCCCATAGCAGAAAATTTCACCAATATCACCACCACATTATTTTTCTCCAATAATAATTGAGTTAGATTCACCAACTAGAGAGCCAAGCTCTCCAAAGGAGACACAAATAAAAAGGCAAAGGGTTGAAAAAATCAACCTTGTTGATTACCTTGTGGATGATTTAGATGAAGAGATTTTTGTAAAAGCGGATGAGATAATGCAACAAATTCCATCCCCTCAAAGGAAAATGGTGCCACAAACTTTGAACCTGAAATTGAGCAAAGAAGACTTGAGTGTGATCAATAGCATTGAGGATGTGAGGGTAAAATTTTGTGAAAGTTTCACAGATGATGATGCATTTCTTAAAACACAAGAACTCCAAGAGTATGTGTGGAGGGCTCTGAAAGATAACTATGTAATAAATGTGCAAAAAAAGGCAAGTGAAAGCCATGAAAATCCACAAGAAATTATTGAAGAAGAGGTTTGAAATGAAATGAGGACTAAATACCTGAATATCACTATAGTAGAAGGTAGGGGATCAGTAAGGAAAATTGGAGTGATTTTGCTACCAGAATGGGACCTAGCATGTATAATTGCATTTGACACTATCAGGAGACATAATACTCTTGTACTGTCCTTTAATTAGGTTAACTAGGAACATAAATTCCTCTACTTAGGGATTAGGCATCACAACTAGCAGTCATAATCTACTAAAGGGCATCATTTGATTGTCAACCTAGGGATGTTAGATTTGAAATGGGTTTGCAAAGTATATGCACTAACCACCTATTTCAGACATGTGTTATTTCTTGAAAATACTACACTAGAATTGGAATTGCTGGAAACAAATTCTAACTGACTAAATTTTCTCAGAATGAAAACTAAATCCAGTTTTAAAGATAGGAACTACTCTATCCCTAATGGCTGTAGGAACAATTCACAACTCTGTAATTCTGTCCGTTGCTAGAACACTCACACTGAAGTTTTATAAAAATGAAATACAGATACTCTAATTGCAGAAATGAAAAAGATAGACAATGTCCCTAAGTGGGCCCCCTTAGGTAGTGTCTCAATTACATAAAAAATTAGACTGTAAATTCTATGAACTCTTTTATTGAACTAAAACTGATAAGTACATTTCTTAGAACTCTGCAACTATATTTCTCGAAAACTAAATCTATTACACAATAAAATTCCAGCCCTTTATTTGAAGGAGAACAGGGTATTTATTCAAAATTGAAACCTACCAACTAACTATCCTTTCCCTCATAAAATGGGAAATATTTATTACATCACAACCAACCTGATGAAGAAGTGGACACAAGAGGGAGAATTGAGTCAAATGAGTTTGAAGAATTAAAGCACCACTATCCTAGATTTTTTGTGTCATCAAGATGCCTCTGCTAGATTCCTGGAATGCTTCCCTTGTATGATGGATGACTTATCAACTATCTCCTCACTTCTTGTTGTTGAATCGGTCTGCTTTGAATTAGTCCTACAATGATCTAGTGGAGGATAAATCTTCTCCTTGAGACTTGGTACCTGCAAATAACTAACTACTCCTACGGCAAAGGATCAACTCAACACATTTAACTCATTAAATGATCCATTATCTCATTCATACATTTATTAGGTATTGGTTTCGAGAAAATAATATTTTGCATATGGCTGCAGGAAGGTTAACAATAGTGGCTGCAGGAAAGGCATGTCATCACAAAAATTCACAAGGAACACATCTTCTATCAAACTAAAAAAACATTTAAGCAATAACCATGGAAAGACTTATCATAATAAACTTGTTATATTAAGCATAAAGTCTATGTATCACTTCCATAATTACCACTAAATGTCTTCTCAACATAATAAAAGATATAAAAATGTTTAAAAACATAGATTAAAATATGCCAAAAACTGAGCTCATCATTCCCCTCAACCAACTACTTGTTGGTCCCTTCAGCAAGTCTGGCATTTTTCCTCCAAGCAAACTCTCTTAAATCAGCTTTCAGCTAATGTCCACATTCACCATGTTGAAAAATCTAGTAGTAAGCCTACATGGATTCTAATCATTGCCACCTACTATCCTCTGAGTTCCTATTGTAGGTGTTGTTTTCTCCCTGCATGGCCAAAAGTGGCCATAAGAGAATGGGTGGCTGCATAACCAATGGTAACCAATTATTTTCCTTCATTCTTGCGTTTTTTTGGTACCTTTCTGCTCTTCGAGTAGCTACATACATGTTGTTTGGGTTATGTGGCTCTAACCTTTTTTGCTACAATGGAAAGTGTTCCCATCTTGTTTGGTTGTGCTGTGTAGCAACATTGAGGTCATTATTTTCAATTTGGGAGTACTGGGTAAACACTTCTTGTCTCAAGGGTTCAATTATCAGTCTATCCCTTTCATCTGCCCACAACTTCTTCTATTCAAAGTAAATGCCCATCCCCTTCTTAGATTCATTTCTTACTATCAGTGGTATGTTAAACTCGTCATGTTTGTAACTATCAAACTGTTCTCCCCTTCTAATCTCATTCCTAATCTAGGAGATCAGAGCACCAATGTGTATGTCTCCTACATAGCATAGACAATTCCATTCTTTATCATGAGGCACAACCAAACTATGTAAATATAAATCACATAGGTGTCTGACATTCTATGGTGAGTCCCTGTATGCATCATAAAATTCCTCGAGAGTGTTCAAGGAAGGGTTCTAACCTTGCTAGATCCTTATTAATTAAAATTTCAAATATAACTCCTTTAATTACATTGCATAAACAAGCGAGGGAGACCTATACTACACTATCTATGGGACAAGTTGGACTACCTGATTGAAATTGTCTATAAGATTAGAAATTTCTATATCCTTGTTCAGGATTACTCCAATTTCTCAATTTCCAATTCATAGGCAGTCTGTTGATTTTGAAGTTCTATGTAACTTGACATTCTTGCAGCAAAACTTGTAACATGGAGAGGAGGCTTATGGTTATGATTCACTGCAAGTGGTCCTTGAATTTCCTTAGGTGCATCAACATTTGCATGCTCTATTGTCTCAATGATTTCTTTGTCATATGATTTCTCAGGAACTTCTTGTTCCATTTCGTACTCCTGCTGCCAGTCCTCTAGTTGTTCCTATAGGTTCTGATGTTTCGGTGTATTTTCTAGAACAACTGGTGATTCATCTATCCCTTCATTATTTTCACTTCTCTCTTCTGATTGAATTGCAATTGTTTTTTCTTCCTCCCCAATCCACACTACCTCTTCCTGCAATTGTTTCGATAACCCTTCTTGCATTTGTTCTACAATAGTTGCCAGCTCATCAAGGCCAACCGCTTCTAAAACATGCTTAGTCTTACCAAGAGATGGTTCCTTTTCCTCAAGTGTAAGACTAGAAGGGTTTAAGGGTGATGGTGTAGACTAACAAGTATTGAGTGAATGTTGAGCTATCTGGTTCTAAATCCTAGAGCTTCTTCATACAGGAGTGAGGACTGCCTTATGTTTCTTTGGGTTCCTAGCTGCAGGATTAGGAGATTCTCCTATTTGCTTCCTCTTGATGGATTTAGGAGCAGGTGTAGGGGTCTTTTTCTATGGTGTTACCATTAGTGACTTCCTCTTTTTTTTCTTAGAGGAAGTCCTAGGGTTAGTGAAAGGGGTTTGCATTGGCTCTTTGGGAAATCTTTCAGAAAGAGGGACCTCGTCTTGCGAGTCAGATGTTTCAGGCATAGGAGGTGCAGCCGCAGAGGCCTCAGCCTTTGACTGAGAGGTTCTCTATTTAAAAGTGAGAGGCTAACCCCTGGGTCTGACATTTTGAACCTCTGGATTAAAATTAACAACAAATTCCTCCGAGGTCATTGGTGACACATCCCTAATGGATTTCTCTACAAGAAATTTTATGAGGCAATGGTGGGAGATAGAATTAATTCTTCCCTTTTTAAATTCGGAAGCACTATTGGAGAGAAAATTATACAAGAAATCTGGTATGTTCATTAATAACCCATGATGCAGATGAGATAATAGCTTGATATGATGAGAATGGGTATGTGCAGGATCATCATGGAAAAAAAAGGCCCTTAAGTGGCAATAAAATTTAGAAAATCAAAGTTAGGCAACTTGATGTAAAAATTTGAATAAGTTATCTATATTATTTCAAAAATATGTAAGAATACAATATGTAGAAAATTGAATGTAGTTTCTAAACTACTAGGTTTTTTATTTTATTTAAAAAATCTATTTGGTGAAAATTTGAAATTTTAATGCAGTAGTAATTAAATTTCAGGGAAAAAATAAGAAGTAGGTGTCTGTTTGACCACCCTAACCACAATAAAATGATAATATTTTTTTATAATATTTTAGATATAAGTAGGGGACTCATGTACTGATGTGATGCATATTTTTCTATAATTATTTTCCAAGTAAATAATTAATTATGATTTTTTTATTACATATTTTAAAAATATAAAAACTCATATGTCTAACCACCTTAACTTGGTCAAAACTTCCTGAAATTCAATTTTATTTTTTAATCCTATATTATGTGAAGCATAGAATGTGAAACATGTTTTGGATTAAAAAAATGTGATACCATTTGAAAGCTATAGATTTTTTCAATCAGCCTATCAATCAGGACTTTAGTCATAATTCAAATAAAAAATTAATAATTATTATTTATTAAATTCAAAGTAAAGTATAATTTATATTGGTGGAAAGTTGAGAATCTCCTTTAAAAATCCTTTTCGTTTCATCAATTTTGGGTAAAAAAAAAAGTCATCAGCCACATGGACAATGATATCACTTAGATATCACCACTTTTTGGCCCATCATGATCTTGCACATACCCGAATGCAAAACAGAGAACCAACCTTCACATGTAAGGTATTTGATTACATAACCTTCCCGTGGAATCCAATCCTACGGAAAAATCATCCATTGGGTTCCTTGTTTATCCACATGTAGAGGAGGATATCCAAGCTGAGTAAATTCTGCCCTAGCACTCCATGTGTCCCTTGTTCGGGGAAATACTTCGCCAAAGTGAGGTAACCCTGTTACCTCTACAATTATGTCCACTGAGGCATCAATTTTTACTCCCCTGACCTTAGCCTTTCCATTATGAAATGTCCTTGTGAATTGCTCAGCAATAGCTTCATCAAATGTTTCAAGTTTGAGAAAATAGTTGAGCCACTCATACTATCTGAATGGCAAAAAATGTTGTGTGTCCTGTAACAAGACATTGTGGTTTGTTGGCTCATGCCTAATGGGCTATCCTCCCATTTTTATGCTTTTCTTTGCAGCTTAGCTCTTCAAGCGAGAATTCACCCTAGTTATTTCAATTCTTTCTTTCACAAATTAAACTTCCTACAACTCAAACCAACTTCTTTGCTCTCCCCTCAACCTAAACTTTTGAACTTCTTTCAAAAGATGCAGAAAACAAAAGGAATAATTTTGAACATCTTATCTCAAATTTTAGACATAAAAAGATTGACAGAGAGGAGCTAAAGACATGCCTGGTCATTATTGCAGGAAGTAATGGAGGTTTTCTCATTTATTACAATTTTTAAAAATCCCAAGTTTAAGCAAAAAGGACAGTAAACTTGATGTGACAAGGCTTCGTGGTGGTGGAAAGTAATGGCATGGCCATTAGTTAGGAATTAGGAAAAATTCTTTGAACGTGCAAAAAATACCGAAGGATATTGAAAACATATAGGAAATTTGTTGTCTTACTTAATACCTAACTAAACATAATAAATGAAATAATTAATCAATTGTTGAGTTAAGTGGAGCTTACCTATAATGATGCACTACAACTGACTGATGTGACTCCATCTTCTTTATTGTAAAAGCCGATCTTTGGGAACATGGAAATGGTGATGTGTGACTGGTGGATGAGGTGAAAGAAGAAGAAATGGTATAGATAGCGGATGGAATGATGGTATGGAATGGGGATCCACATGGATGACCCCTTTATTATGATCTTTTAATGCACTTTTCATGCATTTCTTAGGGAATCAAGCCGAGACTCAACTCCTTCAAGTGCAGGATCAGTAGATTCCTGCTCAAGTTGAAACTACTATAGGAACTCTTCTTTATCAATGGGATTTAGGTAAAGCTTTAGTCGATGCCCATTGACCAATAATTTGAACCTGACATCATCAATTGTGCGCAGCTAAACTACACCATTATCAAATACTTCTAAAATTTTGTATGGCCCCAACCATCTGGTTTGTAGCTTCCCTTGATTATCCTTGTACCTTGAATCATAGAGCAGAGCCCAATCTCCTACTTTGAATTTATTTTCCTTTATGTACTTATCATGCCATCTGATCCTCTGATTTTGTACTATTTATGTATGATGCAGGGCACTCTTTCTTAGCTCATCCAAGGCATTGAGCTGCATGATTCTATAATTTTGTGCAGTTGTTAAATCCATATCTAACTCCAAAGCTATTTTGAGAGTTTTGTGTTCAAACTCCAGTGGAATCATAGATTTCTTTCCATACACCATTTCAAATGGTGTAAAACCTATTGTAGTCTTCCAAGTAGTTCTATAGGCCCATATAGCTTCATGTAACCTCACAGCCCAATCCTTCCTATGCAGGTCCACTATTTTTGTCAAAATGGCCTCAATATCCCTATTAGTGATTTCTACCTGTCCATTAGCCTGAGGATGATAAGGAGTTGACTTCCTATGCCTTATGTTGTATTCATTTACTAAGGCTGTAATAAGAGTGGAAGTGTGCTCCTTGGTCTGTCACTATTTCTCTAGGAACACCAAATCTAGTAAAGATTTCTTCATAGAGGAATTCTGTTACTTTATTATATCTAGCATGCCTCATAGGTCTAGCCTCTACCCATTTTGTTACATAATCTATGCATACAAGAATGTAAGACTTACCATTTGAAGGTGGACCAATTGGGCCTACAAAGTCCAGTCCCCATTTATCAAAGGGTGTAACAATAACCTGTGGGAAAAAGGAATTTCATCTGACCTTGTTGGCCTCCCCATCCTTTGACATCTATCACACCTTCTGCTATACTTGGCTGCATCTTTATGTAGTGTTGGCTAGTAATATCCAGTATTTAAGATCTTCATGGTTGTCCTCTTAGCATAAAAATTTCCACCACAAGGTTCATCATGGCTTGCATGCAGTATGTCATGAGTGTCTTCCTCCCTCACACATCTCCTCATTATTTTATTAGGCCCTATGTCAAACATGCAATCTACAATCCAAGAGAAGTTAAAGCTTTTCTCTACCAACAATGTCTTTTCCTTAGGTGAGAGGTGAGGAGGAGTTCTTCCTGGAACCAAATTTTTTTCTATTTCTGCATGCCATGGATGAATGACTTTGATGACAAAAAAAATTTCATCAGGGAAGGAATCTTCTATGAGTGCAGAATCATCTTGCCTTTGAATTCTAGACAGGAAATCAGCAACCACATTGGCTTTACCCGGTTTGTCCACAATTGTAATATCAAATTCTTGCATCAGCAACAACCACCTAGCTAGTCTTCTTGTAATTGAGCTCTTGTTCATGAGATACCTGATTGTTGCATGATCAGTATGGACAAATATTTGATAGCCTGTGATATAATGCCTGAACTTCTTAAGAGCATAGATGATTGCTAATATTTCTTTTTCCTGTAATGGTGTAGTTGAGTTCAGCTCCTTGTAAGTTCTTGCTGATATAATAAAGTGCATGCTCAGTTGAACCACCCTTTTGTCCTAGGAAAACACCAATAGCATAATATGATGCATCCATGTGAATATGGAATGGAAGTGACCAATCTGGTCCCTTGAAATTAGGTGCTTGTCTAAGGGCAGTCTTAAGGTCAAGGAATGCTTTCTCACATTTTGTTGTCCATGCAAACTCTTCATCCTTCTTTAGCAAACTATATAGAGGTCCTACTGTTTGAGTGAAATCTTTAATAAACCTCCTATAGTAGCCGACATGTCCTAGAAATCTTTTGAGTTATTTTTGCTTGGTAGGAAAGGGTAGACTGGAAATGACTTCAATTTGAGAAGGGTCTACCTATATTCCTGTAGTAGAAATGTAGTGACCCAACACTATTCCTTCTTGCATCATCATGAAGCATTTATGACTATTGAGTGAAAAATTATGATCTTCACACCTTTGTAGTACCTTTTTCAAATTGTCTTGGGCTTCCTCAAGTGTTTCACCATAAACAGTAAAATCATCCATGTATATTTCCATGCAATCATATGAAATATCTGAGAAAATACTAATCACAACTCTTTGAAAAGTTGCAAGGGCATTACAAAGACCAAAAGGTAAGACTGAATAGGCAAATGTTCCCAAGGGGCATGTGAAACTAGTTTTTTCTTGGTCCTTTGGAGCGATCTTTATTTGATTATATCCACTGAAACCATCAAGGAAGGAGAAATACTTTTTCCCTGATAAGTTATCCAAGCCTTGATCAATAAAGGGAAGAGGAAAATAATCTTTCTTAGTTTCTGAGTTAAGCTCCTTGTAATCCACACACACTCCCATTTTCCTCCTTTCTTAGAGACAATAACTAGTGGAGAAACCCACTAGCTATCTGAGATTGGGTAGATAAAGCCAACATTCAACATTTTCTACAATTCCTCCTTAACAATTTCTCTTAGGGCTGGATTAATTCTCCTTTGGGGTTGCCTAATAGGTTTGAACTCACTATTGATGAAAATTCAGTGTGTACATAGCTTTGGATCTAGTCCTTTCATATCACTATAATCCCAAGAAAAAGTTGTCTTGTGGGTAGTAAGCATTTGGACAATTGACTCTTGTTGCTTATTGGTAATTTTACTATTGATATTCAAGTTTTTTCCTGAAACTACTCCCACTTGGGAATTCAATTCAAGCATAGATACTTCAGACAGAAAGGGAATTTCTACTTCATGGGGTAATAAGGTGTGCAAATAGTCAATTGTTGTAGGATAATGAGCTGAAGTAGGTGGGGGAAGAATTGTCTGCAAGGAACATGGAACTTCTTCACAAAGGGGGTACTCAATGCCATAATTGTTCTGAAGGATATTAGACAATATTTCTTCATCTTCTTGTTTATCAATAAAAGGCTCTCTACTAATCATTATTAGGTTTTCCACATAATTCATTTCTTCCACATATTTACTTAAATCTGGCTAGACTACCTCTCTAGACTCAAGTTGAGGTTGGGCTGGAGCACAAAGGGTGAGCTTCTTGGTGCTATATCCATCAGTGATAGTCATGTTACCAGACCTATATCCTATGTAAGCATCTATGGTGGCTAACCAAGGCCTTCCTAGAATTATAGGATATCCTCCTAGTGTTTCTTTTGGAGACAAGACCATAAAATCAGCAAGATATTCCCATGAATCTAGGGTGACTACTAGGTCTTCAACTACTCCATTAGGCTTGATAGTTGAACTCTCAACGAGCTGCGGGACTATAGGTGTAGCCCTTAGGTCTGAAATACTTAGCTTTACCACAAGGTCTTTAGTCATGACATTAATAGCTGCTTCAAGATCTACTGAATAATTTTTAATTTAAACCCCATTAATAATGATTTCCACAATAGGACTACCAGGGTCTAAATATTTTGGGATGGTAAGCTTCTCTAGCATCAAATTAGAGAGTTGACCTAAGACATGAATAGTTTGAGGGTCTTTCTTTTTCCTACCCAGCTTCTTCAAGCATGATTCTTTAGTAGCCTTTCTATAGATAGGTACTTCTTTAATTGCTTGGAACAAGGTAATTTTTACACATATGTGCTTTAGTTGTTCAAGAATGTCAAAGGTAGGATCTTCTTTCTTTTGAAAAACCTCAGCTTCCAACCTTTGTGGAAAAGGAGGTGAGGTTTTATTGGACACCTTAGGAAATGATGGATTTTGCATGGGCTCTTTGGATGAAACTAGGTCATTAGTATCTTCTTGCTCATTTTCCTCAGGTGACAATTCTGAAATGATGGGAGGAGAAGGTGTAGGTACCACTTTGCCTAACCACAAGTTAATATTACTCAAGTTGAGAGCATAAGAAGGTTGTTGATTGGGATCAATAAAATAAACTTAATGTTGTTGCTGAGGCTGGTTATTTGGGTTAGGTGTTGCTTGAGCAGAGAGATGGGTTGGCTTTGGTTAGCTGTAGAAGGTGGCATGATTGATTGCTACTGGGGTTGTTGAAGGAAACCATCGGGCTGATTTAACCATTGCTATCCTCCCTTCCACTGGTTAGACTACTGCCAATTTCCTTGTGGAGGTTGCCACTGATTTTGCTCTGGTGACTGCTAATTTCCTTGCAGAGGCTACCACCAATTTTGTTGAGCATTTGGCCAAGGATTATTCCAACTAGTTTTGGAATATGCACCATAATTTGGAGGGTATTGGTTCTGCCATTGACTATTATATGAACCAAAAATTTTCAAAGGATCCTGAGGTATACCTTGTCTTGGGGCCCAAGGCTTGCGTTGAGAAACAAATAACAGTTCTTCATCTCCTTCTATTGTTTTGAACTCAGTGTGAAGATGTTGCACCTCCACATTAGCCACTGCCTTGCATCTGTAATCCTTCTTCCTTTTTCTACATTGAGGGCAATATTCAGCTAGCATTTCCTCAACTTCATCTTTCTTCCTCCTAGCTTGCACAACGTCTAGTTGTGTAGCAATGTCATTGATGATATCCTGCTTGAAGTTGGACAAGAGATTATAAATCTCCCCTTTAAACACTCCTGAGCCATTTCCTTTTTTGCAATAGAGGGTCTAAACCCTCTGCCTTTCTTCACAGTTGCTCTGGAGTAGTTGAGATAGATCTTCTTGATATCATCCCAATTTATTTGGGTGATATCTCCTCTGGCCATGAGGTCTAGTGCCTCAATGCAAGTGTCATTGAATCCTCTTAGAAAGAGAATTTTTTAGACTCCTCATTCAACTGATGTTGAGTTTTTTTCTGCACATTGAACATAAACCTTGACACATAGTCTTCCAGGGTTTCATCCTCTTTATGTGACATCTTGAAGATGTCATCTCCTCTCATATTATTCCCCCTATAATATTCTTTATACTTTCCCAAGAATAGCTCCTTCATTTCATCCCAAGTGGTTGGTCCATTGCCACTTAATCCCATGAACCACCTCAATGCTAACTCCTTTAGGGTAGAGGGAAAAAACTTCAACTTGTGTGCATTAGTTGTGTAGTCATAACTCCTACATAGGATTTCAAACTCAAACAAGAAGGTATGAGGGTCTTCTGTAATAATTCCATAGAACCTGGGAAGTAATGAGGCAAGGATGTTCTTGAGGTTTTTATTATCATGTAGGTCAGGAATTGGGAATGGAAAAGCAAGCATTGCCATCCTTGGTGGTCTTACTATATTAGCTCTTGGCTAATAAACTACAATGATGAGATTATTATATGGGTTCTGGTTGTTGGAAGTTTGCAGACTATTTAGATGATGAATGAGTGGGTTAAGGTTATTTGGCTCATAAAATAGGTTCAAGCTTAACTCTGAGGAAGAAGATGAGGTATTTAAGTTCTCGCCAACATCCAAATGTGGTTCTTCTTGGAAAAACTTTGGTTCAATTTATCAGGTATCTATTCTTCCAGGAAGGAATCTTCTAGACTAGTCTCTTCTTCTACGCATACAAAAAAAAAGTAAGTCTAAACTATGGAAAATGCTGGAATGCTGAATTCTAAACTAAATAATTGGAATGAAATTCAAACTCTCTATTAGCATGTCCGCAACAAGTCTTTAGTTTGACACCATCCCTAGCAACGATGCCAGAAATGTAGTGTCCTTTAATTAGGTTGATAAGTAGGAACACAAATTCCTCTACTCAAGGATTAGGCATCACAACTGGGAGTCATAATCTACTAAAGGACATCATTTGATTGTCAACCCAAGGATGTTAGAATTGAAATGGGTCTACAAAGTATATGCACTAACCACCTATTTCAGATATGTGTTATTTCCTGAAAATACTATGCTAGAATTGGAATTGCTGGAAACAAATTCTAACTGACTATATCTACTCAGAATGAAAACTAAATCTAGTTTTAAAGAAAAGAACTACTCTGTCCCTAGTGACTGCAGAAATAGTTGACAACTCTGTAATTCTGTCAGCTACTGGAATAGTCACACTAAAGTTCTATGAATATGAAATATAGATACTCTAATTGCATAAATGAAAAATATAGACAACATCCCTAAGTGGGGCCCCTTAGGTAGTGTCTCAAGTACACAATAGATTAAACTATAAATTCCATGAACGCTTTTATTGAACTAAAACTAATAAGTACATTGCTCAAAACTCTGCAACTGTATTTCTGGAAAACTAAAGCTATTACACAGTAAACTTCCAGCCCTTTCTCTGAAGGAGAATAGGCTATTTATTCAAAACTGAAATCTAACAACTAACTAACCTTTCCCTCATAAAATGGGAAATCTTTATTAAATCATGATCAACCTAATGAAGAAGTGGACACAAGAGGGAGAACTGAGTCAAATCAGTTTGAAGAATTAAAGCACCACTATCCTAGATTTATGTGTCATCAAGATGCCTCTGCTGGATTCTTGGAACGCTTCCCTTGTATGGAAGATGACTTATCAACTGTCTCCTCACTTCTTGTTTCTAAATCGGTCCACTTTGAATCAGTCCTACAATGATCTAGTGGAGGCTAAATATTCTCTTTGAGACTTGGTACCTACAAATAATGAACAACTACTCCTGCAGCAAAGGATCAACTCAACACATTTAACTCATTAAACGATCCATTATCTCATTCATACATTTATTAGGTACTGGTTTCGAGCAAACAATATTTTTCATATGGCTACAGGAGAGGCATGTCATCACAAAAAGTCACAAGACACACATCTTCTATCAAACTAACAAAACATTTAAGAAATAACCATGGAAAGACTTATCATAATAAATTTTCTATATTAAGCATAAAGTTTATGTATCACTTCCATAACTACCACTAAATGTCTTCTCAGCATAATAAAAGATATAAGAATGTTTAAAAACATAGTCTAAAATATGCCAAAAACTGGGCTCATCAACTCCCATCTTTAACATTGAGGACAAGGTCACATTGGCCTTACAAGGATTAGCATTCAAATCCTAGTGGGATACACTTGCCATTTTGGCATTGGATCCAACCACCAAGAAACTTGAGGTTGCAGAACCTACTCCAAGAGTCAAGGGAGAATTGATTATAAAAAGAGTATCAAACACCTTAGCCCTTTAGGCAACAACAATGAATGTTAATGTAGCTTGATTTACCAAGGCCATAGTTGAATCCTTAACTAAGGAAAGGGATAAATTTAGAAAAAAATACAATGAGATGGTGTAAAATTATAATGTAAGCCAACAAAATTTTGCATAAATACAAACATAAATGGATTTATGGTAACAAAAATTCCAATCTATGTAGTAATGCACATCTCAAGCCACAATTTTACCTCCCCCTTCTCCAATTCTTTCACCACCTCTTGTCCAAGCTGAGGATTTTCCTGTTGATTCCAAGGATGTGCCAATTGCATAATGAGTTCCTAATAAATCAGATGCCCCTAAAACTAAGGATACTACCAAGGAGGAGTTGATGGAAAAGATTAAGAATTATAAGGATAAATGATAAATTTGATGAGCTAGTCCAATTGGGAAACATGAAAATTGTGAGAATTGTGTTGGGTCATTTTAATAAAGGTATAAATAAAAGACTAATTAGAATTCATGCCAATTATTCTTTAATGTTTAATGCATTAAAAATTTTTGACTGAGATAAGGAGGTGGCTATCCCATTAATGGATAGATGGTTTCCACAAGCATAAGTATTGAGGGATATGGCCATTGGGTCAATGCATGATGCAAATAAACCTCCCAACCTTATCCCAACCCTTAGGTTTGTGACTGAAAATAAAGATTCCAAAGGGTTGATTGAGCCTCTAGAAGTGAAAATTAGGGAATTGATGAAGAAATTTGATGACTAGAGCTTCAAATTTCTTCTAGATATTCTAAATGAGAATGGCGAGCTTAAATCTCTACAAGAATAGAAGGACTAGACCAATAAGGTTATAGCCACTCAAGCCAAATTAATCTATGATGGGGTGGATGTGGACATGCTGAAAAATAGTATGGACATGTTAACCCACATAGGTGTCTTCTTGGAAGAATTTGACAAAGAGGCAAATCAGGTGGTAGTCAAATATAACCCATACAAAACAAAGGCATATAAGATTATGGGGTTCAATTGGCCTACTGAGGAAGAGTTTGAGTTGTGGAAGTCCCAATATGTTGTCATCATAGACATATAGGCTATTGCATTGGTGAATTGGTGATTGGAATTTTTGTTTTGTGTCTACAACAACAGAGGTTTTAGTACAAATAAGTGTAATACATGGCTTCGAACTAGTACAAATTAGGCCTTGGATATATCAATGTTCAAATGTTGCATTCTCTCAAGTTCAAATGTGGCAACATGGAATACATACGTGGAGGTTTCCTTGGTGTTGTTTACTTTCTTTATTTTATGATTTCTCATCTACAAGTTTTGGCAAGTTCATAGCTCATGGAATGAATATTTTGCCTTGACTGGAGAGCCTTTTGGAAGGCAGGAAAATATTCATCAAAAAATGAAAATGGTTTTTGTCTTATGTGAAATTCTCCCTTGTATTTTGGAAAATATAATTTTCTTTGGATATAAAAGTGATTGTCAAATTAAAATGTGACATGTGTACAATTTAGCTCAAAGCTTTTTTTTCTCCCTTACATTCTTATAAAAGGGAATTCAAGGCCAATTGTATAGGGTTTCTATTAGATTAATCTAAGAGAAATTTTGTAATAAGTTTGGATAATATAATTGAGTTTGTTTTAGGTTTTAAGATTCTTTTGAGTCTTGTATGGTGGATAATATAATAGTACTATAATATTTAATAAATTAATGGAAAAATATTCAAAGACAACATTCTCCATTGTGTACATTGCATTAATTTTGAATACAAGGCAATCAAATATTTCTTCTATTCATATTATTTTCTTTACTTGAATATTTATTCATTGTAATTACTCTTATTCAAAGAATGAGTTAAGTATGTATTAACATGAATGAAGGTTTATGTGGATGTATTCATGGATCACTAGGTATGGCTAATTAAGTTCTTGGTATTAATGGTGTAAGGCATCATTGATAGGAATTGTCATGATAGAAATAATGTTGTTACATGTCTTCAATTACATGGTTTAAAATTCTCCACCCTAGGATAAGACATTGGTAAATTTATGTTATAATCTCCCAGATCTTTCATAACAGCTACATTAAAAACCAATTTTAAACTCTATTTTTTGTATGATCGCATGTTGAGCTTAATTATAACATCTTATCATGTTTAAGCATGATTTCATAATGATTAGATAGATATTTGAGGAATTTTACCTGTTAAGCAATTAAAGGAGAATCCATCTGTTTATTTATAATGTATATGATAATTAGTACAAAATTATCTCAAGATACAGTGTAGGGATCACGCTTCATGGTTCTGTAGAGCCCAAAGTGCAAAGAGAAATCCTAGAAAACTTTCACCTATTCATTGGCCAATCCTCATAGTTATTGACCATTGGATTTAGAGAATTCATAGATAACTGATGAGATTAAGTTTATTTCATTAAAAAATACCAACATCACCAACATATCCAAATCACATAGGCAGATCTTCAACCTAGAATAAATTTGAAGAAAAAATGCAACATCTCTCTATGACCTAGAACAATCCTACAAAACTTTGTCTCCTTTTTTTATAATTTTTTCTCAAAATAACTTGGAAACAAATCTCCAAAGACACATCCACAAAAAATTCATCACTACTACATACATAGGTATAATCTTATCAAAGTAGCAATAGAGGTTAACACCAGTAGCTTAACTAATGAAAATATAATGAAACAAATCAAAGAATAAACTATGCCAATTTTTCATTTTCAAAAAAAATCTTCCCCAATGCATACAATTGATATCAATGACAAAACCATCTTGTTAACATCATTGACAACACCAATCTACTCATACTTACAATAGGTGCAACTTGGTTACATTCTCATATCTCCATCTCAGACTCAAACTCAAATGTAGACTCAATTTTGACATGGCTTCATGCTTGAAGCTTCCATTGGGTCCAACTCAATCATAAACTCATGAGTTTTTGGTTCATCATGATTCCATTTCACATAAAAATCACCTTCTACATATTATTCATCTCACTCTTGGAAATAATTCAAGTGTTTATGATCATGTGTTTTTGTGCCACTAATGTGTGTTTTGTAGATACTAATAATATTTTTTATGTGTAGATTTGTAGATATTTATCTTTCAAAACACAAAGTAATCATGAGGAAATTTCCTTTACCTATATCATAATTTATATATGTTAATTTCATTTACTACATAAATATTACTTTTGCATGCATGAGCCATGTAGTTTTCATGCATGCTAAAGTAAGAGTGAAATATTTTGACCCTAACCTTGCACATAATTGATACCTTAGTAATTCTACCCTCCTAGATTAGACCATGGGTGTGGATTTTTTCCCTAGAGCATGTCTTATCATGTTCCACTATTTCAAATTCCAAATTTCCCACTCTCAATGCTAAACCTTTCAAGTTTTGATCATTACTTCTCAAATTGAACAATCAAACACCTCGAGTATCTAAATATTATATTTATTGACAATTCTAGATCACTAGTAATCATAAAAAATAATCCTCAAAATATGAGATCAAAAAGTCATATCAAAGAATAAAAATGATCATAAAGCATGTGCAAGTACATTACATCAACAAAATTCATTTTTCATTATTAGTATAGAAACGTGCATAATTTGTATGGTGTTTCTTCAATCAATATTTATTAATAAATGGATTTGTATGGTGACATGTTCATTGAGTAGGAGAAATCCTACTCACCATACATTTCTATGTGAGATTTCAAGGGACAACAATTTCATGATAGCCATGAGGTTTTAAAGGGGCAGCAATATCATGATAGCCTTGGTTCCAAATCCATAGAAAACCTATATGCCATGATTTCATTTTTATTTTTTAATTTGAATTCATATTTTTATCTATATTATAGAGGTAACATCAATTCCAACTCCATGGAAACCTTGTATAGCAAGGTTTCAACTTCAAGCTTTTACATGACTTCATACAGGTATAGATTATGAGGGCCACATCATTTCCAACTCCAAGGAAACCATACATTTCTATGTGAGACTTAAAGGGGTGGAAATATCATGACAACCATGAGGTTTTAAGAACAAGATTTATAAGGGGTTTCAAGATGGTCATTAATGGAAGATTACACAAAAGTTTGCAGACCTTAGTTAAATGGATTATAATTAGAAGAGGAAAGATATTCCTTAAGGACTCAAGAGGGAAGTCCTTAGGTCTCAAAGACAATGAGTTGGTTTATCCTTGAGTGCCTTATGTCTATCTATTGAAGTCATCTTAGTGGGTTAAAATTATTCTATCATGTACCTTTAGGTGATTAAAAATCTACTAGACTATGAACCATGCAAAAAAACCCCCAAAAAATTCACAAGGATTGTCAATAAGATCTCTATCTTATGATATTCTGAGAAGTGTAATTATTTTTATCTATAAGTATTTACAAGCTTAAAACAATCCTCATTGAGTGTACCATAATCAATTAGATATCCCCTACAAACATGTGCAAAACTATTCTCTTCTCATAGGTTCTTGCTTGGTTTTAAAAAGGTAAAGCCCATGAAGACTCATTTGAATTGTTGGTTATTATTTTTGAGAGACAAACTTAATCTCAATAGATGCCTATGAATCTTTCCATAATTCAATGATAAGAAAAGGTAAGCATTGGCCAACGAACAAGTAGAGGATTGCTAAGCCTCTACTTCTACACTTTGGTCTTTGTCAAACCCAAAAGGTTGATCCTGACAATGTTTATATGATATTCCAATACCATTTTATCATGAACATTGAAATAAATAGATAATTCTCATATAATGGCTTGAAAAAAGAATGTAGCAAGGAATTTAGTTGCTTCTTAACAACACCCTACATTTGGAGCATGAGAATGGTGAAACTCAACACAATTATCCCATTTTAAGAATTTGATTTAATAGATGATTCGTTGCTGAATTGACCAACTAAATTCTACATGAATACTTCACTTATATTAGTGCCTCATCCTTGGAATGGAGTCGATTCTAATACAATATAAGCTGAAAATAATTTCATACATGACATTGATTAAGCTTTGAAAATATTGCATTATAGTATTTCAACATTATAATCTCAACCACCACTTGTTATCTATATCATAGCACTTAATTTAACATACACCAATAGTTTCACCTAGGAATTTACATTAATTTTTTGAATTAAGAAGCAAGAACAAAACTACACATCCACTAGAAATCAATGGATACAAATAATACAATCCTTGATTATATTATTCATAATTCATGAAACAAGTACATAGGAGATAAGATGACTTTGAACTTACACTGTTCTATTCTATTTTCCAATATTGTTATCAAAATTACATATGCATTAGTAGACTCGAACCTACGACTTAACTCTAAAATGCTCAGTATTCTCTTTACAATTTATTTTGTGATCAATTGCAAAAAAAACTGAACCCACTGTAACTGGCCTTAAATTCCCATTTATAGGAACATGGGAGCCACAAGCTTTAGGAAAAATTACAATTCCAGTCATATTTACATTTGAAATTCAATTTGATTTCAATTTCAAAGATCCCTAGACTATTATATTTGCATCCTACAAAGTGGGGGAAAAGAAAAAGACAAAAAAATTATCTTTCCATCATCAAAGATTCATCCACCTTTCAAAAGGAATCATTTGTCATTATAGCAACACCAAAACCTCTTGTCTACTTTAGCCAAAAAATATCTCCCTGTTAGAACTTAAGACAAAAGCATGTATGCTCTAAGAAGAAGGCACACCTGTTGTCATGGTTACAGTGCCAAAATCTTTCCCTCACACTAGTCATAAAAAAAAAAAAAAACACACAACCATGACACTACCTTTGCAATGGTTCATTATCTTGAGAATCAAAGTATGCATGTACCCTTCATGATTTTGTTGAAATTGGAGAATCTATATTGCCATCATTAGAATCCTCTCAACCCACAAGTGTGAGAATGCATTGGGTGTAATCTGAGTCAGTATCAACCTTATCGCTGGAAGGACCAACTCCATCTTCCATGGCAGTGCAAGGATTCCCCATATAAGAATCATAAGCCTTTTGGTACTTATTCTTCTTCCTCCCCCTAGACTTAGCTAGTTTCCTTGACTTAGCAATCTATCCCTTAATAGACACAAAACCAAGCTTACTCCAGTTATGAACTACAACCCTACTTCTTAGGTTGTAAGTGCTCTTGGCCTCACCTTCCATGGACTTATTACGAGCTCACTTCTTGTATTTTGGCTTTGCAAGATCTCCTGGTGTACCTTGTTTAGTTTCATGTGTATCATCATGGGGTTCAAACATATTTATCTTGCTAAAGCTCATTACTAGTTGGGCAGACTCGCCAAGCTTAAAATAACTCATTCTTACAGAAGAACAAGGCTAAGACTTAATTTTCAATTGTAGAGAAGCTTCACTAGAGTCTATAGACCTTAAATTTTCAAGAAATCCCCACAAGCCTATGCTTTCAAAAGTAAAATCACAGCACATAAAACCACCTAGAAAATGCACAATCCCCACCAATTCAAAAGGAAATTACGCACAACCAAAATTTTCAAACCCAAGGTACTCAAAGTGCATAGAGTTTTCATGAATTTCCCAAACCCACCAATTATGCACAATTGAAAAGAAGAAGGTATAAACACCTACTTACATGGGGGAAATATCTTCAACACCTCTATAATTTCTTGCTTGAGACCCACAAACTTCTTTGCCTCTAAATTAATTCCACAACTCTTGAAAGTTGAAAATTATGAAGTAAAAATATTGGCAATCCTCATTAAGTAGAGTGCCTAGAGCATGTAGCCATTAATGTTCAAAAGAATGCTCGCACGAGAGAGATGACGAACATCCATCCAACTTTGAATCCTGATCATCAATCCTTTTTATTTTAAAACATAATCAATGATGATCCTAAAGCATCTCCACTTTCTTGTACAACTGTACTTGGAAATAGTGATGAAATCACAGGCAGTTGCCACATAGTCACCTACATCTTCACCATATCTTGTAAACCTTGTCACTCATCATAGTAATTCCATGAATTTGTGTCCCAAATTTCACGATGAGTAACATACCACCACAAGAAAGCATATACATCAACATATCCTTCATCGCTTGTCACTGAAATACCACAAGGTTGAATTTGTGTTTCAGTGAGAAAAATTTCCAGTGATGTCACGTTGTAACCATAATCCATTGTGCATCACCATAACTAACTTGGAGTTGAGATTTTCTTCATCAATGGGTGAAACTAGCAATATCATCTAATTCTAACAAGTGGCATGATCACACCGCTCCATTCAACACATTCCCATCGCTCATCGCAGTAAATGAAAAAGAATCATAAAACAATTATACGATGATGCGATAGGCAAAAAAAATGGTCCATCGTGCATCATAGTAAAGGAATTTAGAAGCTAAATGACTTTAGTTATAGGTGATTATATGAGTATGAATTTTCACCCCTAACACAAATTCCCCTTTCACCCCTTTACACTTTAGAAAATCGAAAGCAGAGGTTTAATTCCATTTAAGCCCACTGCTTGCATTCCACTTAGCGCCCTGTTTGTGTGTCGGTGGCAGAATTTTTGTCAAAGATGCCCACGCGACGTGTAGACATCCACGTGGTGCACTTATGTCCCTGGAAGATTCCTATGGCTGGACATTGCAGAGACGTTACACTCTCGATTGGGAGTCAAAGTGTAATCTCCTCTTTAGTTGGCCGACCCGAATATGGCCATTTTTCATCCATCTCTTCATAATCTTCACTCTTTCATCCATAGCTCTCTTCAGAAAAAGTTTGGACAGAGTTTTGTGAGATCTTGGGTTCATCACCTCATATTTTCTCCACTCTTTTGAACATCCACTCAAGCTTTGTAGCATCATTCTTCACTCCATTTGAGAAATCTACCACTCCATTACTCTGATAGTGCGAGTGCGAGACATACACCACAACAGCAGAGGCTTGAGTTCCTCTCATTCACTCCTCCACAAACCTTGAGCGCTTTGGACAGAGGTGGTAATCTCCTCTCATCTCCTCTATTGTATTTGGTTGAGTAAGAAAATATTGTTTTGTAGTGTTTATTGCATACATAGCTTGTATTTCCTTTCTTTATCTCTATTTCTATCGTTGCAATCTTGGTTGTCCATGGAGGTGGAAACACCAAAACGAGGGTCTGACTGAGGTAGGCCCCTAAACAGCCCCAACACTTTCCCTCTTTGTTATGTGCAGGTGGAGAGATCTCAAAAAATGTTGGCGAGAGGATTGTTCTATGAAATCATCTTCGTCACCCTCGCGGTAATATACTTCTTTTATCATGTTCATATTTACCTTTCTCTATTCTTAGTATTTTTCTTTACTTCCTGAAACTACTAGAATAGATTGTCAATACTTTCTCAAGATTCCAACCTTGTTTCTCTGGTTCTCTAGCCATATGGATGCTAAGGAACCTGTGAGATGCCAGCACATCGCGTTGTCATCCCATAACCATGCTTATGTCCTCAGACAAATAACTATCTAAGATGCAAAGTTTACTTTGGAAAGTGACTCATTTAGTCTCCCTCCAGCTCTCTAGATTGTAGAGTGATCAAAGGACACATAGTCCTCATCATTCTCATCCCTTCTATCCTAACCATCCTTTAAACTAAGGTAAGTTAGGCCAACCTTTCTGCTCTTGGCCTTTTGTGACCTGGGGCCTTGCAGTGGGTGGTCCCCCTCTCTTACATTTTTGGTGAACCTGATGTGAACCATTTTGGTTCCATTTTGTGATACTGAAAGTTCATTTCCTAGTATTGTAGGAGTGTTGTAGGTGTGAGTGTTGTGATTATTTTTCCTTGCAACCCAACCTATGACCCCTAGAAGGTGTAGTTGGAAGGTTCCAAATAATTTCATAATGAAACCTTAATTGGGTCACTAATTTATCTCACAAACCTTAGAGGGCTCTGTAGAAGTACTGTTGGTGTGTACGATGGACTCTTTCCTAAATCAACCTATTCCCTATGTGCAGACTATGAGTAGTGGTACTAGCATAACCTTCACCTCATAGGACCTGCCGATGGGCTTCAATAGGGATCCATCTCCTCTTTACATTCCTGGGAGGATAAATGGAAATACTGTAGCAGGTGTTCTCATTGATCTTACATCACAAGTGAATATCATAACTAAGGAGATCACAATGATTAACTTCATGCATAAGGATGGGTATGATGCACCTGAGAGCACCATCCACACACACGATGAAATTTTCGTTCGTCCTATAGGGAGTATCATCCTATCAGTCCTCATTGGACCTAAATCTATAAGCCTTAAGTTTGACATCATTCCGGGGTCTAAACTCTTTAAAGTGAATCTAGGTATCCCCTAGCTAGTAGCTATGAGCGTAGTTCCCTCAGTTATACACAAATGTCTAAATTTTTTTCATGGAGGTTCGATACATGTTGTCCATGACACCGGTTATAGACCACCAGTTGCACATGGCATCTATACCTTGGATTACTTTTGGCTCGCATTCCTTGGTCCTCTCATACCTAGAAAGGACCTTCTACACCGCAGGTATCAAAACTATAAGAAGGGGCGCACTAGGCCAAAAGTGAGATACCCTCTATCATCTTATGCTGTTCTACATAGAGCTTGTCTAAAAGCTGATAGTGATGCTGCCAAGGCTTGTAGAAGAGAAGAAGAGAAGCGGCCTCAAGATCCTCCTTCTTCCTCTTCCACTATTCAACCTGATGCTTCCTCTCATCCTATTGCAGTACCATCTTATTCTATCTCACAGTTCCGAGAGAATCCCATTGTGCCCGCTTGGCAAAAGACCAAGCATCATGTATTTGATCTTCCTATCTTACCGATGGAGCTTAGGCCCATCCGATATGGAAGGAAAAAATCCCCTCATGGAGAGTCCTCTCTGTCTCGGCCTCCGCAGCCTCCTAATATTCCTATTCCCAAAATAGTAAATGGGAAGAGGCCCACCGTCGAGGCATTAGAGTCAACTTCTCCTACCATTTCTGAAACTACTCCTCCTTCTCCCATTTAGGAGACTACCCTTCCATTGGAAACATCCATGGAGGACACTCCCATGGCTAAGTAGAATCCATTCGTCCCTTCACAAGTTGTGGCTTCTAGTTCGAAGAGTCATAGAAACTGCCTTGCATGCAAGCGTAAGCATCAGTAAAAGGCTCTCCTAGCTAAGCAAGCCTCCTTATAGAAGAAGGAGGAGGAGAATGTTGCACCTCCCACTACATCCTCCTCTTTTCCTCCTTTCATCTCTAAATCTCTTTCGATTCCTGTTGTGAGCGCACATGCACTTGGAAGGGTGCAAGTGTTCATTGCTCCTTCGGTGGAGCCTCCCTTGTTGACTTCTATCTCAGATGTCTTTCCTTTCCCAAATCCCATGGACATGGTGAACACTTCAGTTGTGTCCACTACGGTTCTTTCCTCTTCTCCCTCGACCCTCCTTGTTTCATCTATGGGGAGTTCACCTCCTCCGATAAAGAAGAAGGTAGAGCATGGCCCATCCAACAATGGAGGATGTAAGAAGAGCCCACCTTCCCTGAAAGGTGGCACCAAGTTAACTTATTCTTTCCTAGTGATGGAACTAGTCCTGACCTCCACCGAGTTTTTCACCGCTCTTGAGTCTCTCGATGAGCCCAGTGGTGAACCTCAGGTGTAAAATCCTTTGTCCACCAAAGTGAAGCATGGCACCCCCGTTAAGTGCATGTTTAACTTGGTGGATGAATTATTGACATTGTCAGTGATCTTTGTGAGGTCGCTGACCTTAGACCCACAAGAGCTGAGTGATGAAGACCTCACAGGTCCCTCTGCCTTGGCCCTTGTTGTGAGAGGATCAAAAGATCCTCCCCTTAACATTACACCATTGTAGGCTTTTCATCCTTCTCCCTTCGATGATCTAGAGTGGGAAGTTGATGAATTCTTGGTCAACTAGTGTTAGGGGGAGACCCTCTTCTTGATCTTTAGATTAGATGTGTGTGTGTTGTGACATGTTCCCCCATAATCATTCTACATGTTCCTGGATGACCCTCGTCACCCCTATTGGTGCTTGGATACAGGCATGGTATTTGTGTTGTAAACCTTCCTCTATATGTACCTCCATTCTTCCATGTTTGTGATTCACTTTCAGTAAATTAGGGATGATGCAAAGTGTCAGGATCATTTAGGCCTCCTTCCATGTTGACCCAAATTTTTTTATTTTTTTACTTTCTCTTCCATGCATTCTTCCTGATTTGGTTGGGGATTGATGATCTTTTTCCTCTTTTCGCGATTACCTAGCATATATAAATAAAGGCAGATTTGACTCTATGAAACAAGATCCCCCTGTGCCCTTTGTGTGTGATCTTCTTTCTTTTACTTTCTCTTTATGTTTCTATCATATTTTCTTGAGTTGTCCCTTTCATGTGCGACAATGACTCTTCCACATTACTTGAAGACCCTTCACACACTTCTTTGTCGGAACTGCATTCTCAATTTGAAACCCTAGCGAAACATGTTTCCTTCATCATGGGTTCATAAAGAAAGGATTTGGTAATCCTCCTCTGAAGTAGGAATGGTGCTAGTATTCCCCTTGCAGGAGTGCATATCCTTCCTTTTGAATTCCTTGATGAAGTGAACAAATTTCAAAAGGATTCCTTGGTGATGAGTCAATTCGAGAAGGAAGATGGTAACTTTTGAATAGTGTGTGCCTTGAGTGGACCCCTCCCTTTCATGTTGGGTTCCTAAGGGACCCCTTCGAAAGCTTTCAACAAGTTCTATGGAATCTAGCTCAAGGCAGCCCAACTAGGATGGTTTCATTCCTTTGTGCCTAGTCTGGGGGTAGCCTGACTAGACTATCTTCACGTCTTTACATCTAGCTTGGGGGTAGCTCGAATAGACTTGACCTTTCAAAAAACACATCCCTTGAATGGACCCTCCTTCCTTTTGCAGGGTTCTCGATGGATCCCTTTGAAATTCTTACAACTTAGCGATGGTCTGCATGACTATCCATTCATTGGCCTACATGACAACTTCCAGATGTGTTCTATCTATGGCTAGACATGTCACCATCTCTGACTCCATAAAGTCCCATTTTCTTGGTCTCCCTCGTGTGAGAGTTCTTGGGGGATACTTTCTTTATAGGTCTATGGGTCTGTAAGGCAATTTATGCGGTCTCCCTCATGTGAGAGTTCCTTGGGGATACCTTCCTTGTAGGTCTGTGGGTTTGTAAGGCACTTCACTTGGTCTCCCTCATGTTAGAGTTCTTGGGGGATACCTTTCTTATAGGTCTGTGGGGTTGTAAGTGGATTTTCCTAGTTTCCTTCATGTGAGAGTTCTTGAAGAATACCTCCCTTGCAGGATCATGAGCTTGTAAGACACTTTCATACTTCAGATTTGTGGTTTCATGGAACTATGAAGTCCTTTCCTACACTTTCGGGTTCACCAAACTGTGCTCTACTTCCTTGTTGGTTTAGGTATACATCTCTTACTCTATTACTTTCCTACTACTCTACTTTACCGAAGCACTCATCAGTACTCGTGCTCACCAAAGTGGGGGAAAAATTAATGATGGTGAATTTGCACCACTAATGCAAATTCCCCTTTCACCCCTTTACACTTTAGAAAACCAAAAGCAGAGGTTTAATTAGACTTAAGCCCGTTTCTTGCATTCCACTTGGTGCCTTGTTTGTGTGTCGATGGGGGCGTTTCTATCAATGATTCCTGCATGGTGCATAGACTTCCACATAACACACCTACATCCCTAGTAGATTCCTATGGCTGGAGTCTGTAGAGACGTTACACTCTCGATTGGGAGTCGAAGTGTAACACTCCTCTTCAGCTGGCTAACCCAAATATGGGCGTTTTTCATCCATCTCTTCATAATCTTCACTTTTCATCCATAGATCTCTTCAATAAAAGTTTGGACAGAGTTTTGCGAGATATTGGGTTCATCACCTCAAATTTTCTCCAGTCTTTCTGTAGATACCGAAAATTGGTCTAGGCCTACGAACACCACTTTCGACATAATTTTCTATAGTCCATTGTCATGATTAAATAATGTTGATTATTTAATTATCCTTTCTAACACATATTTCCTCTATTAATTAAATACCCTTTTTAATTAATTCATTAATTCATTAATTCATTTATTCAACCTTGATTAATTAAATAGATTATTTTTGTTTAATTATATCGCT
>CM021109.1:128500489-128551024 GCA_007115665.2 Sequoiadendron giganteum | reverse complement strand
TTATCAAATTTTAGGATAAAGATCAAACATCAAACTGTTTTTATTAGAAAACCAGCAAACAATTAGAAGTAGAAAATTGTAGAATGAATTTGATTAGAAAACAATCAAAGACATTTGAATTATTATTTTTAGGAAAAAATTCAGATTTAGAAAAAGAATCACACAAAAAAACGTATATTTAAATTAGATTTGGAAAAGCTTCAAAGACCCAAAACTATCAGATAGATAAAATTATCAAACAAGAGAAAGGGAAATGATACTGTTATTCAATTAACGAAGATGAATTATTTTCCAGAATGTAAGATTAAATGATTGTGTAAAGATTCATGTTCAAGAGTAAAAATGAAATTAGATAAATCTATGAAAAATGAAATTGAGAATTATTACGAAACAAAAGTAAAAATGAGTGTTAAACATGTTTTTGGAAATATATTATTTTCTTTCTAAAAGTATTCAAACAAAAAACAAATCAATGAAGTTAAAAATATGATTTTCTTGGAAGCAAAATGAACTAGAATAGGATGAAATAGAGGATTAAATAGAATGAAAGAACGTGTGCTCTTTTATTCCTGTTTTAAAATATGTACCTAATTTACATATTGGAGTTACACCTTTATTTTTGTATTTAATTTACTCGATTTAAATATTAATTTAATGTCATTTATGGATTAACACGATGAAAAGAACAACATTTAAACTGTTTTTACTTGAATCAAGATTTTCATTAAATTGTTTTTGAAAGATTATATTTATTTGATTGGAACCATGCATGCTTGATAAATGAATGTGCATGTCATGTATTTGGAAAGTTACCTTCCAGGACGGGTGCCGAATGTGGGTTATTAGAGAGTGTAGTTTTGCTTTTCCAAAATTGCTTTTATTTGTCGTGCATGACATTTTACTTGGCAAAGTAACTTAAGGACCATTGAAATAGATGGAATTATTGAACTCTCTACCATATCTTAGTATCAAACTTGCTTTTTTCTTAAATGAATTAGAAAAGTGAAAATACTTATGGTTTTACTAGTTATACTAGGGACCCACTAGATTTCATATTGCTTGTCGACTGCTTTTTGCTAAGCGATTCATGCAAGGTCAGGTATTCTTTGAATGATTTAAGAATTCCGGGGAAGTGTAAGCTTCGAGGTTTGGTAAAAAAAGTGTTTGATTCTTGTTCTCGTCTTCATTATTGAAGCTAAGCTATGGATTAAAGATCAAAGGATGTTTTCTTCAATTATGTATTAATGTATTCTTTAATTATGTAATGTAGAGCTTAAGGAAACATAATGTCTAAGTCTTGAATTGTAAACTTATATTACCATTACTTTAGTATCATTATCAATGTCGTGTAAGATGAAACGTGTATGAATCTAACTGGAAATGTATATTGAATCTATTTATCGACTTTAAGTCATGGTTTTTGGAATCGATTGGTTTTTATGATGTCTAAATGAATGAAGTGTCGACTTTGTTTTGAATATAAATGAAATTAATTAAAGTTTTGTCGATGTTTGATTTAAAGATTTTCACACTTTACATATATTTATTTACCCATAATAGTCAAGAATATGAACTTAATTGATGTATAGGAACAATCATCAAAGTTACTTAGATGTAATAGGATCATAGACAAGAGTGGTCTCATAATTATAAATAATAAAAAAGATTAGTCTTTTAGGTTCTTCACTCCATATTTATGTCTCCTCGTCTAACTCAAAGGTTTCAATGGATTACACATGTGTCTATATAGTCACATTTGTTGACTTTCGAGCAGTTATGGATTATTTGGTGTTACAACACTATAAAACCACTGCAAAGCCTTTGTAATGATATTTTACTTCATGCATGTATATATTATTTTCTATTAAGTGATGGATATTTAAATTACAATTGATTATGTGAATATTTTTTTATCTTATGCATTGTATTTGAATGATAAGGTGTAATATTGGTTCTCAATGTCATATTGCTTGCATTCCTTTTAGGCTTAAATTTTGTGACCTAATGAATTAAGACACTAGTTTTTCTTGTAACATAATTGATCCTTTTATTTAAATATCATCTTTTCCCCATATATAGAGTAGTTTTAGGATATGTTCCAATATTGATAATTTAGTATTATAAATTATTTTAATTTGTGAACCAAAATATGATATATAATTTCATAATTATTAGTCTATGATGTTCTACCAATATACATATTTTAGTGATATTAACAATTCACTTATTTTGTGAGCTCTTGTTTAATGTATTCTTAGATAGTTATGTGTTTAGATTCCAAGTTATATATGCAACAAGGTTAAAGGGACTCAATCAAAGGAACATACCTTTGTTTTACATCATAGACGTATATATAATGTTTTAATTTATTTCCTAATAGAAGTCTATAGTTATTGTATCACTATAAAATATGATTTAAGCACATTGAGAAATAATTAGGGTTCATTTATACATAGAGTATGGCTTCCTAATACCTATTATGTTCATTTTATTTATCTTTAATTTTCTTTTTCTTGTGTCTTTGATTATCATCTATGGTTTTGTATAGCCAAAAGTGTATAAAAGTGGTCCACTCGTCAATCGGAATGTGATTACCTATACCCTAAGGAAAATTATTTACCTTTATTTCTTAATCTACATTTGTTCTAGGGTCTAGGTCTTGTGTGCATTGTCAAAGATGGTAAGGTACATAATTTAATTGGTCAACACTACCTATAACTCATCAACTAATTACACTATATGGGTATGTGCAAGATCATGATGGGCCAAAAGTGGCAATATGATGGGTATGTGGCTGGTGAATTGTTTTTTACCTAAAATTGATGAAACAAAAAGGGTTTTTAAAGGATATTCTTAGCTTTCCACCAATATAAATTATGTTTTACTTTGAATTTAATAAATAATTATTATTCATTTTTTATTGAATTACGACTAAAGTCTTGATTTTTAGGCTGATTGAAAAACATCTATAGCTTTCAAATGGTATCATATTTTTTGAATCCAAAACATGCCTCACATTATATGATTTTTGTACTATAAGATTAAAAAAAAAATGAATTTGATGAAGTTTTGACCAAGTTAAGGTGGTCAGACATACGAGTCTTTATATTTTTTAAAACTTTAATAAAAAAAATATAATTAATTATTTACTTGGAAAAAAATTACAAAAAAATATGCATCACATCGGGATATGATTCCTCTAATTATATCTAAAATATTATAAAAAAATATTATCATTTTAATGTGGTTAGGCTGGTCAGACAGACACCTAATTCTTTTTTCTCCCCTGAAATTTAAGTACTACTGTATTGAAATTTCAAATTTTCACCAAATAGATTTTATTTTTTTGTAAATAAAATTGGTAGTTTAGAAACTAAATTCAATTTTCTACAAATTCTATTCTTACATATTTTTGAAATAATATAGATAACTTATTCAAATTTTTTATGTCAAGTTGCCTAACTCTGATTTTTCTGAATTTTTTGCCACTTAAGGGCTTGCTTTTTCCATGATGATCCTGCACATACCCATATATATGACCTTAGTCTAGACCAATACATATTCATGTTCATTTTTCACCTTGGACAAGATAAAATAGTATAACCTAGACTATGGACTAGGTCATATAAACTAGCTTAGTACACATCCTTCAAGATTGAAACTTATTTCTTGGAACCCAACCATTTTGAAACCATAAAATTAATTTGATTATGCGAGTATGGAAATTTATTTAATGATATTAACATGAATTTAGCATTCATATAAGAATCGAATAGATAGTAAATTTAGAAAGAATGATCATTCAATTTAGGAGAATTCTATAAGCATATTATATCAAATTTACTACTATCAATGTTAGTTAAATATTCCTCTTATTATTTGAGAGCTAGCCCCAATATATATCTAAACACAACCTCACTTATGAAAACATCTAAAGTAATTGTGTTTATATTTGGAAGATCACATTAACAAAAGGCTTGATCACATCACTTGAACTAATCCACATAATTGTGGTCTTGCTATGCCTCTAACCTTATAGTGTGGATTAGGTTATGAGAAATCATCTTGTGACTACCTTAACTCTTGAATAGATTACATAATTATTATAATAGTTTTATATAGATATTTAGGCTGTCATAAGGGTTATAATTAAGTATCTATGTTGCATTAGGTGGTATCTAAGGCATAATTATGGTATATATAAGAGGTATGAGCTAATTATTATCATCATTTTGAGTATTAAGTTCTTATTAAAGACTATTGGAGGTATCCCCCTCAAAGTGGCATATAACTATCAAGTATTTGCAACATATTACCTATTATATTTTTTTATCAAGTGTAATTTATTTTATTGCATGTGGTATCAAATCATGATCGTGGACCCATGAAGACAAGAAGCAAGGATTTTTTTCAATATTTTAGGTTATTTTGTGAAGTGCATATCTCTCATATTTGGACTTTTTTTCCTTATTTTTTGAGAAGTTTTCAAGGACATATTGAAGCTTCTATTTTCCAAATTTGAGATAAATTGGAGGAGAATTAAGAAATTTAATGTATAATTAGGGTTTCCACCAAATTTTCTCTCAAGTCTATAAATCAACAAAACTATATGAGATATTTCAAGAAGTGAGATCCTAGAACTATTAAGATGTAGTAAAAATTATAAATTTATTGGATTTATTTTGTGCGATTTATTATAAAATTTGGGGTTTGTAACAAATAAGTGATGTTCTAGGATTATTTTTTGGGAGGTTAGTTCTTCAAACCAAGAAGTAAAAAATAATAAGAACAAGAACAAGAGAAATAAAATGAATAACAAGAATAACAAGAATAAGAATAAGAATAAGAAGCAAAAGAGTAGGATCAAGAGAAAGAAAAAGAACAAAAGAAACAACACGAATAATTAGTAGAGGATGAAGAAGAAGAATCTTAGAAAGGAGATGAAGAAGAAGCAAAAAGATAAATGAATATGGATATTTTATGGAAAAGAATCCATAATTAATTAATATTGAGGACAATACTTTTATAAAGAGGGGGGAAGGTATGCCCCTAACCCTACAACATATATTGGGTTATGCGTAGTCGGTTTATGGTTACCCTAAATCTTAAATAAGATATATTATTATTATTATAATGTTATATGTGTATTTAGGTCATCCTAAGGCTTTTAATTATCTAAGTTTACCTGAGTGGTATCCAAGGCATAATTTTGGTATACATACGAAGTACAAGCTAATTATTGTCATCATGTGGAGTATGGTGTTCTTCTTGAAGACTATTGGAGGTATCCTACTCAAAGTGGATATGATGTTGCTTCTTTTAAGTGGCATATTATTATCAAGTATTTGCAGCATATTTCTTATCACATTATTCTATTGTGCAAGTTGTTTCATTGCAGCTCTAGTATTAGAATATATTGTAAGATGGAGACTTGTTTGCAACATCACAAGTTTTGAGATAACTCTATCCTATCTTTTGAATCCTTGATTTTTAATTTGAGTCTTTATTTTGATCTTTTATTACAATACATAAATTAATGAATAGCACAATCAAACTACCACCATATAATAAAACTTATAAATATCTCATCTCTCATTAATTATATTAATAAATGAATCTTTTATTTACATCTAATTCAATATTAATTAGATTTGATCATTTTAATTAATGTTCTATTACTTTAGAGAGATAAAAGCATTGTAAAATTAAAGAGAGAAATTTTATATCTATACAATCATATTGTAGTATTCAATTCAACGAAAATTTGTCATTTTTGAACATTCAAAGTTCAACATAAAGAATAATATAAATCACATCTAATTTGATCATTTCAATTAATATTCTATTAATTTAGATATAGAAACATTCTAAAATTAAAAAGATTTTTTTTATATCATACAAACATATTGTAGTATTCCTTAAGGAAAATTACCAATTTTGAATCGTTCAAAGTTCGGCACGAAGAATAGTATAAACCACATCTAATTTTCCAAAGGCAGTCATAATCGAAGGTTGGAACAAAAGGCCAGGGAAATTGCAAAGCATATGTGTACGTGGAGATATGTATTCAATAATCCAAAGAGTTTCTAGTACTTCTCCCTCCAATCAAGAAAAACACATAAAATATAAGACTTTCACTATTCCAAATATATATTAACGGCAAATGACACCTCAATTCCAAGAAGGAATATCACAAATATCTGCCTCGTATTCAGTTACAACAAACACTTTGGCCATTCGAAGTCGAGGCCGAAGAATATGAGAAACCACGTGCAACCACGTGCAATGCGAACCAAATCCAATGGATAGTTGAATAATTCTGAAGGATTAGTTATTCTGAAGGATTAGTTACATGTACTTGGAGTAGTTTATCTGTGAATTTAAAATCCACCAAATAATCTATATTTGGGCTAACAGATGGCTTAAATATATGAGATTATCTAACTTTTCAATATGCAGGAAGTATTTAAATTGTACCCATGTACATATTCTATTTCTTGAGGGATTTGTGATCTCTGAAAGAATTCGAGTTCTCTATAATTAGACCCGGTGAATGATGAATATGTTGAAAAGACCTCCATCATTAGATCTGGTGAATGGTGAATATGTTGAAAAGACGAATTTGTGCTTTAATAAGCCTGCTTCCAGTTTTTATCTGCTCTGCACAGCAGTCCAATAACAACGGCACTAATTTTTCGTTTGCCAACTTTAGCCAAAACAACAGCCAGCAGCTGATATACATGGGGGACGCCAACTTTTCGGCTGAGTATGGTTATATCAATCTCACACCAGATCTAAACGCCAGTGTAAACGTTTCTTCTTCAAACGAAACGGCTTCAAATCTTCTCCAGTGCGTCGGAAGGGTTCTCTACCGCCAGCAGCTCACGATGTGGCCGGCGAGTTTCACCACCATCTTCTCCTTCTTCGTGAAAAAAATCACAGTCACCAGGAATTTCAATGGCGACGGTATTGCCTTCATCATCGTGCCAGATAATAAAAGGGTTTTAGCAAACAGCGCCGGGGCCTTCCTTGGCCTCTTCAACCAGTTCACGGACGGAAACACGACCAGCCAGCTTGCCATCGAATTCGACACGTTCCATAACGAATTCGATCCCGACGACAATCACGTGGGCATCGACATCCGTGGCATCAAATCCGACGTAAACGTAGGTATGGGAAAGCACGGCATGGATATCAAGGCTGGGCGAGCTATAGAGGTTCGGGTCGACTACGACGGGTGGGCTAAATCCCTGCAAATCTACGCGCGCTATGCAGACAATACTTCCGCCTACGCGAGCCTTCTGAACCGCACAGTGGAGCTCGAAAAAACCGTTTCAAGATCGGTGTACGTAGGATTTTCTGCAGCAACAGGGGATTCATTCGAGATACAAAGAATTCTCAACTGGAATTTCAGCTCCGTGATGTTGCCGGAGTCTTCTCTGAATTTGTCCTCGGAGGGAACGGGAACGGGAACGCCGGGAGGATCCGGCGGTTGGGTCAATTTCCGCCTCGCTGTGGGCTCAATTACAGTCGGATTGATTATGGTGGGATTATTAACCTCGTGGTTTGTGGTAAACAGATTGAAAAGGAAAAGCCAGGCTACTATAACTCTTGGCCGAGGAAGCTTCGTGGAAGAGCTGGCAATAATCCAAAACGCACCTCACCGGTTCTCGTACAATCAACTGGCGACCGCCACCAAGAACTTCAACGAAGCGGAAATTCTAGGAACCGGCGGGTTCGGAAGCGTCTACAGAGGAAAACTCAACGCCGGAGGCAACGAAGATGTGGCGTTGGTGGCGGTGAAGAGAGTTTCCGACAGATCAAAACAGGGTGAAAAGGAATTCATCTCGGAAATCAATACCATAGGCCGCCTCCGCCACCGGAACTTGGTGCAGCTTCAGGGCTGGTGCCACGAGCGTGACGAGCTTCTTCTTGTTTACGATTACATGCCCAACGGAAGCTTGGACAAGTTTCTTTACGACAGAACCGGGGACCCGCCGTTGAATTGGTCGCGGCGCCATAGGATTTTGTGCGGCCTGGCCTCGGCTCTACTCTACTTACACGAAGAATGGGAGCAGAGAATCATTCACCGAGACGTGAAGCCTAGCAATGTAATGCTCGACCAGAAATTCAACGCCCGCCTGGGGGACTTCGGTCTGGCCCGGTTCATCGAGCACGACGATCATAGTCCTGGTGTGATGACCCTGCTGGCGGGTACGCCGGGGTACGTGGCGCCTGAGTGCACCTACACAGGCAAGGTCACGGCAGAGTCAGATGTCTTTAGTTTTGGGATCGTGCTGTTGGAGGTGGCCACGGGTAGGCGGGTGGTGGAGCGCAAGTCTCCATTGGCTAAACGAAATTTGGTAGACTGGATTTGGGGGCTTTATAGCCAGGAAAGAGTTTTGCTGTGTGTGGATCCCAAATTGGAAGGGTCTGATTATGATGAAGAGCAGATAAAAAGAGTGTTGATCTTGGGTTTAGCGTGCTCGCATCCTGATCCACAGTTACGCCCTTCTATCAGGCGAGCCATTCAAGTGCTCATAAATCCCAATGAAGAGCTGCCGCAGTTGCCTCTCACCAGGCCGTGTGCGATCTATGTTGCTTCGCCAACGGTTCGAGCTGTCCGTTCTCAGCCCACCTTGTCTTCAAATAGGAGTGGAGATGCCGCATTGTACTGTCGCATGGGCGAGAATAGCGTAGGATCCATTACTTCTTCCGCGCTACATTGTGGCAGATAGAGATGCACCCATCGGTTCCCAAACTTTCTTGTCTCTCACTTTCTTTTCATTTGTAATGTCCGTGTATGTTAAACATTAGTTTTCGTTCTTCTCAGGTACAAGTGTCACGTAGTGGCTGGTTTCTACTTTTTATATAGATTGTATTTTTATTTTGATCCGAATATAGGATGAATACATTTGAATGATCAGAAAGCGATATTATAAAAGCATGATTCTAAATAAAAAATAGATAATTTTATAGAGGATGAGTTCGGTTTTACAAAAAAATCAAACAAGCTTTCTTGAATTTATAGACTATTGTCAACTACATTTACATATAACACATTAATAGAATTTTTTATTTTGTGTAGGATAAAGTTGGAATAATTTTGATATCTAATATATTGATATAATTATAATGTAAAAGGAAGTATGCTTTTGTACATAGCAATATGATACAAGAATATAGTAGCATATGCATATAAGATTAGAAATGATAAATTTGAGGATGATTTAAAGTTAGATGAAATGGTGATGGTGGTGAATGGTTGTTTTGGATGTTTCTTTTATTTTCAATTATATAAGGAGCGGGTAATAGTAAATGCATAGGTGGCTTTAAAAGTAGATGAAGTGGTTAATCTCACAGATGATTGCTTGATTTGTTTATTTCATTTTTAGTGTATTAAAGGTCATTTAAGAATAAATGTAATGGTGATGCATGTCTTGGTTCCAAATGACCATTGAAGTTCTTAAAATAGGAATGATCATTTTTGTGAATGATCATTTTGTAAAGTTGTATTTTAAATATTCTTGCAATGTGTAATAACAAAAAAAGTACTCCCTAACATGGCCTTGATTTAGTGTTGTAATATGTCTAACATATTCACATTAGGTTTTGGGACCTTGTGAACTAAATGGGCTTATTGCTACCTTATTTAAAGTCTTGTAAAGTGTTGTAACACAATTTCACACTTTTCTAGGCTTTTACTAAATAATTGGGTTTTTCTATGCTTTAATTGGTCTTATTTTGCAACTAAAAGCATCATTTAATGCATCTTTCCAAGGATAATTCAAACATAAATCAACATTCAATCATAATTCAAATGTCTTTAGGTTGAGTGGCCCAAATTTTATGATCTCATACTCATACAACACCTTGGGTGTATGGGTCCCACTTAGAGTTTTGGGTCTCGATCTCAATTTCACATCTTTCTAAGAATTTTTAAAAATGTGTCCCATAATTATGCCTAATGGGACTCATACATCACCTGGGGTGTATGAGTCTTGTGTGGAAAAAAATTAAAATTAATCAAATTCTTGGCAAGATTTAATCCTCCTACATTTGGTGGTGTCTTATAGTGTTGTAATTTCAAGAATTTTGGCATAATTAAGTATAAATACAAAGTTCTTTCACTCATTTTCACCTAACACTTTTGTGACAGAATATATCCTAGAAACTTTGAGTTCACAAGAGCATTCAAGAGCATTCAAGGGCTGATTATTAAGTGTTTTGGAGCAGTATTCAAGCATCAAGCATCATGTTAAACTATTCATGCACCATTCTTTTTTTTGAGCTAACATTTGTGATATAGGGTTTCATGATTCAAGCTAACATTCAATTAAAGTTCTAATACATTCAATCAAGAGTCAAGATCTACATCCATTGGAGCTATTTCATACATGTTTGCAATAATTTATTGCTAGCGTTTGTGTGTGATTTACAAATCTAGGTTTAAGACATATTGAAGAGCAAGTTTGGAGAAAGTTGTCAAAGTGTTCAAATTTTTCAAAGTTGTCACCTTCCATTGGAGATCATTGAAGAACACCTACATGTTGCAAATTGAAAATTCAAACCTGAAAATTAGGTGGAAAGGACAAAGTAGACATAGAAGAGTCATTTATGTAGACATGGAAAATATACAATTCGATCTAACACACTTGATCCTGATTACTAACATCATTTCGTCTTAAATCACCTTCTCAGCTTGTCATCACCTTTCATCCCTTAATTGAATAAATCATTATTTATCTAATTAAGTCATCCTCCTTTATTAATTAAATAAATCATTTTGATTAATTAATCCTATAGTCCCTCTTTTAATTAAATAACTCATGTTATTTAATTAATCTCTAAAGTCCTCTTATTAAATAGAACAAATTAAACCTTATTTAATTTAATCTAATATCATCCCCCTTTAGTTAAATAAATCAAAATATGTATTTAATTAAAGTCTAAATCATTTTCCTCTCAATCTTGATTTAAATAAATCCTAAAATCTAAATCAAAATTGTCAAATCACCTAATCTCTCATTAAATTGATCAAATCTTGATTAATTTAACGTCAATCACTAAAATCCTCTAGATTTTGCAAGTTGCACCAATAAATCAATTTAATTGATTTATTAATTCATCTATTTTCCCTCACATGGCATAAAAGAGGAATATTCCCTCAAATATGAATTCGAATTCAAATGGACTTGGTCCTTCCAACAAGGCATTGAATGCCTCTTGCATGTCCTTAGCCTTGAGCCAAGTGACATTAAATCTATTTCCTTCTCCCTCGAACATGTCAGATTCAAATTTCAAATTTGAATCTCATAGAATTTATCATGCACATTGATCAAAATGTGCTCAACCTTCCTTCATTCACATCTTGAAAAGTGGCACTTAGCCATTGGATGTTGAATGATCCCACATTTCTCAAAATTGCTCATTGTTCCAATTTGAAATCTTTAAATGAGAGACTCTTCCTCTCATTTGATCATCCACAATCCAAGCAAGTATACTATACTCCATTTCATCCACAACTTATCCATTTCATCTCAAGTGTTCATCATTTTCATGGTTTCATAGCAAGGTTATGCCAAAATTTTATCAAGGAGCTTCAATCATCTACAAATCTCCATCAAAGCTTGCATAGGAGTTGAGAAAGGGTCAATTTCTACACATAATTGGAACCAAGTTCCCCATGGGATCAAGAGTTTGCATCTTAGAATAGGATTTCATTATTATCTTTGTTCATTTCTTCATTTTCTTGCTTATTCAAGCATTGCAAATGGATTTCATGGGGAATCATTTTCTTAACTTGCATATTGATCTAATTATGTGTTTGTTTGTTGTGTTTATGCAAGTATAAATGATTGGGGTTCACCTTTTGACACTAGAGGGAGGGCAAGAAATCAAAAATCTAACACATTTTTTTAAACTATGTTGTTTTTGACAGTTTTGTGCATTAATCCTTGTTTTAGCGCATACGTGGTATCTTTTAGCGCATATACACATTGTTTTAGCACATATACACACTGTTTAGCACATTTGGCACTTGTTTTAGCGCATACGAGCATTCTTTTAGAGCATATGCACTTTGTTTGAGTGCATATGAGCTATGTTTTAGCTCATAGACCTCTATTTTAGCACTTTTACAGTTAATTATTAAAATGACGATATCTTGGTCATACGAAGGTCTTTTTTTACACTTTGTATTTTGAAATGGGGTAGAATTTCATGAGCTATCCAATGGTGTAGATTTTTATCAGTTTTATTAGAGTTAAAATTATAATTTCACATATAAAGTCAAATCAAACTATAACTTGGTTTAAGTTTTAGGATTTTTATGCTTAATGACTCATGTAACCCTTGTACTTTCTTGTTTCCTGATTCCATCTAACATTTTGAGTATTTTTGCAGGTTAGGAAATCAAAAAGGGGAGGAGGAAACAAAAGAAAGCTTCTCATGACATCATTTTTCTATTGTATCAAGTGTCTTTAGACACTCTTGGAAGCAATTATAATTCCAAGTTTAAGGATGTTATCTCTTCAAAGCTTTTAGGATTCAATAGATTTCAATTTGGGCTCTAAAAAGAACAAGACAAAAGGATTAAAAAGAACCTTAGACAAATTTACTAGATTTTGTTTAAAGGTTAACAATTGAACAAGAAACTTTCACTTTTCCTTTTGGTGCTTAAAAATAATTCATTATTGCTTTGAAGGATTTAAAATGAACATATGTTTTTGTGTCTTGTAATATTTTTTGCAAAGTAATTTCATTTAAAAAGGCGTATACGCTTCTCTCGTGCTTCATGGTGATCTTGAGAATCAAAAGTCTTTTTGGTGACATTAAGTTGCATAAAATACTATCTCCACATTTCATTTTGGGTTTAAAACTAAACAAAACATCTTGTGTGTGTGATTAAGACTATTGTGTGTGTTCTCCCTTTGTTTCTAAACGAAGGTTGATCGAGCTACGAATATGTTTGCTCACTTTTGTTTATCTTAGAGGCCCTGTCATGTGGGAAAAATTACTCACCCAAGGCAATGACCCAACCTGTAATACATTAAGGACAAGTGTATTTCCAACTGGGATATAAAAATGGGTACTGGAACAAAAGCCAGTATCACGTGGTTGGCTCCGACGAGAAGGGAAACAATGGTCTCTCGTCACATGGGTCAATCTCCACGAATGGACAGACTGAATTAAAACCATTATTTAGCAAAGGCCAAATCCTTATCTATTTTGTTGGTGAAAAGGTGATGTCCTTTGAAGCCACCCCACATGATACATGCGGTTCTATTGTAGAGAAGAAAATTATGCCATGGGAGATTCATGGGTACTGATTCTTGGCTGACCCGAGAAGCGAGTGCACTGTAAGGGGGAGATTGTGTTGTCAAGCATCTAATCATCCACACTGAATATGCTTAGATGGATTTATCCAAGTGGGAACCCAACAAAATATTGTATCTTCATCCTAGGGTTGTGCATGTGATTGGAATCAAAAGATACATTGCTTGGTCCTCAAAACATTTGAAAAACAAACATTCACAAAGAGCTTCAAATTTCAAACCCTTTGGAGGAAACAAATATCCTTTGAAAAATCTAAGTGCTCTTGCTTGCCCTAGGGATTATGTCCTTAGATGTTTCTAAGTGCTTGGTTTTAATCATCATTTGTTTTCACTGAAGTCAACCTAGGAAAATTGTGCTCTTGAAACCTTGATTTTCACATAACGGACCTTATGGAATGAAAAGGAATTGAGACATAGACATTCAGTTTGAAATAATAATAAAAAAAGTTCTTTTAGTAAAAGGAACTCACTAAGCAAAGATAAGGACAATTGGACCTCACATGTGTTCTCTCAAATGATTTCCCGTAAAATCAAAATCCAAAAAACCAAGGTTCAAGAAACCTAGGGGTAGAAGCACAAAGATGAGTCCATGAAACATGGAAGATTTTGCCTTAGGCAAAAAAATGAAATCAGCTTGCAAAAAATGGGATCCCGTTTCATAATTTTTTATTTTTCTTATGAATTTAAGAAACGGGATCTCGTATTTTAAAAAGCGGGATCCCGTTTTTTAAAATTTTATTTTTTGGTCGGGTTTTTGCTTTGTTTTTCAGTTTGGGAAAAGGCTTGGGGACCCGAACCTAAGCTTTGGACCTGGTTTGACTTGCAAGTTAAAGGTCCTAGCAATGTCACAAAAAAATACTGAGTTTGGGCATATGGCTAATGCCTTTTTTTGGAGAATTTTTTGACGAAATTAAAACCCATTTTAGATGAGACAATGTAGATTCCAAATATGTAAAAAAAATTTACAATTGGATAACTTTTTCTATTTTTCAATTAATTTCTGATGAAATTGGTCCATAAACTTTAAATATCAATGTTTTTTACTATTTTAATAACTTTTGATCAACATAATATTTTGATGAACGGATTGCACAAGGGCAAACTTCAGACAATTATTTTCAATTAAAAAAAAAAATACAAAAAATGATAAATTTAGGTCATCTTATGCATGTCGTACACGACGATTTTTCTAAATGACAAATATGCCTGATAAAAAATTAACAAAAAAAAATATTCAATAAAAAATTACAAAAAAATATCTAGGGCACGCTTCAGTGAGTGACAAGTCTTTTCCCAAAAGGATTTAGAAAAATATGATAACTTAAGTCAAAATATGGATGTCGTACACGTGCATGGTATGGTAAAAAAAATGACTTTTAAATAGTGTTTTTTGCAAAAGCCTATTGAAACTCAATTTGTACAATGTGGGTATTGAAATAAATTACATATTTGGAAACTAGACTCTGAGTACTACATTTTATGATTAGTGACTTGTTTGAAGATTTCATCTCTAAGTGCTTTAAATTTTAAGGTCAAATGTGTCAAACTCTGAAAATCAAGGAAAACACTTCCACTTTTTGGCCAAAAAGTGGACTCGACTTCTTGCCAGCACCCGTAGTCTAAAAGCTTGTGAGGAGCATCTTGAAATTCTTTTTGAATTTAGAGAAAGATTGGTGTATAATTTCTACAAGAAGGCTTCAAAGAACAACCCAAGTTTGTATGAATTCTACTATCAACAAAATCCTGAGCTTTTTGAAAGGTTTCCTTTTCTCGCATAAGTATGACATGTTCTTCAATACCGAGGTCTTGTAAAAGAGAGTCTTTTCTAGGTCAAGTCTAGGATCAAAATCTTCACTCTCACCCATCTCTCCATAAATCAAATTCCATCTCATAGAAAAATTTTTGAGAGCTTTGAAAATCATTTATGCTAAATTTAAAGGCAAAATCAACATCACCTTATTTGACTTAACACACCTAGTCAAATTATCAACTCTCTTGAACAAATTTACCTCTAGGATAAAACAACTTCCTAAGGTATACTAGTTCATTATCACTTTGATTGGCCTAAAACACTTAGCCACTTCATTTTCTTGTACGAGTTTTCTCTAGGATAACACAACTTCCTAGGGTTGATAAGTTCACCATCATCTTGTTTGGCTTAACACACCTAGTCAAACTATCAAAATCAAATTAATTCAAGCCCTAAAAATTTTAGCACCCCCCCCCAAATTTTTTCAAGAGTTTCACTCATCTGCATCATCCATTTATCTCATCCCCATCATCATCCTGTGATCCTTGGACTCTCCTAGTTCTTCTCTTTTGTGCCTAAAGATTAAGATCAAACAATCTTTATGTTATTGTCCAAACAAGATCACAACACAAGAGGAACATGGAAATCATCAAGGAAACATCAACTTCTGAAGTAAACCTTGCGGGATCAAGCAATCCCCCAAATAGCTCTTCTCTACCATCAAAAAATCCTCAAGAGGAAGGCTATGAAGAGGACATCATTCACGGTGACTTGGGAATGATGCAAGAGGAAATAACTAAAATGATTCAGAATCCTAAGAATCATAGAATCATGAACTCCATGTTGAAACTTTATCCCTCTCTATATATGCAAGCATTAACGAAAGAAGTGGCCAAAATCCCTTCTGACATTAACACAAATACTAGTATAAAAAGGCCTCTTGCAAGCATTCCCCCAATGTCAATTCCAAACATCACTTAAAAAATTCCCCAAACCATATGAGTAATCCCACCAACCTCACCAATTGTTAACAAGCGAAGCACCATGTTTCATGAATTACAAAAGCATCGCCTTGTAAACAAAAAAGAGGTAAATATTAGCAACACACCGGATAACTCCATCCCCATGAATCTATTACACTTGAATATTCCACTCACCCTCCATAGTCATACTGAATCATCATCATTCCATACAACACCAATCTATCCGTTGAATGTACAAAATTCTCTACCCATGATTTCACAAGGAGAAGTTTGTTTGTTTAGAAAAATGGGAGTCATTGACCCATTCTAGTCATCACTCTTCCAAGGGAACATATCATCATTCCCTCCATTACTGCTCACATCTATATCACCTCTTGGATTGGGTCTTCCCCCCTACCCACCACTAGTTTATCAAATTAAGACAATCTAAGCATCACATCAAATCCTCTCCTGTTGCCAGTAGCATTGCAACAACAGGTGGAAACCATTCAAGTTACCAAGGTCAATACATCAAATGGTCCCCAAATCCCTTAAATCATACCCTCTTAGGGACCGAGCATATCGACCACACCATCAACAACCCAAGTCCTGACTACCAACACAACCCCTCCACCTACCTCAATGGTTGGGACCATTCCCAATCCACCACCAATCCCACCCAAATCCAAAGTGACCAATTCATTCATCACAATGATTTCGGCAATCCAAAAGGCCACCCATCAAAGGGAACTTCAACAAAACCAACAAGTTGCACATCAAGTTGCTCAACAAGCGCAAGCACAACTATCTTCCCAACAAGTTGCACAAGCTACATAAGCATAGAAAGCCATGCAAGCCTCTCAACAAACATAAGCTCAAGCTCAAGCCCAAAACCAAGCTCAACAGGCACAAGCACAATACCGAGTACAACTACAAGAAATTCATCAACAAGCATATCAACAAACCCTACAAGATTTTTAGGCACAACAACAAGATAAACAACAAGCTTTTTTGGTGCAATAGTAGCTAGACTAACAACAAGCTTTGTTAGTGCAACAAAAGCTAGACCAACAAACAAAACTGTTGGCGCAACAACATCTAAACCAACAACAAGCCTTATGGGAACAACAACAGCTAGACTAACAACAAGCTTCGTTGGAACAACAACAACAAGATCAACAAGCGTTGTTGACACAAATGCAAGCATATCAGTAGGCCTTAAACACACAACAGAGCTTGCAGAAAACACCCACCGATACCCCTCTCATCAATCAAACACCGCAAATGCCTTGAAACACATTCATACCACCTCTTGATCCGCAAAATGATGTTGCAGCATAAATCAAACTGCTCTCGTAGCAAGTGTTGGACATCCAATCAGGAAACACAACTAGAATGCTAGGCAACTTGTGTCCCTATCTATTTGACAAAAAATCTTACAATGGTACCATTTCCAAAGGGATTCAAAATCCCCAAATTTGATAAATATAATGGGATAGGAAACCCTGCAAATCATGTCAAGGAATTTTAGGTGCATTGTATGGAGGTTGCATATGATGACACATATCTAATGTGACTTTTCCCTCGAAGTTTGACTGGTCCTACTATGGAATGGTTTTCTTTCCTACCCATAGGCATCAAAACATTCCAAGATATTGTGGAAGCATTCCTTAAAATCTATGCATTCAACATGGGTTCAGATGTTAGTTTGGAGGAACTATCAATGCTTAAACAAAGAAAAGGAGAGCTACTCACATCCTTCTTGCAAAGATGGTGATTCAAGGCCAATAAAAGAAAATAGACCATGCCAAAAGAGAAACAAGTTTACAAAATCATATCCAATCTTGACAAAAACTTGGTGTTCTACCTAAAAGTGCAATGCATCATGACATATGATCAGTTGATCCCAAAGGCACTCAATATCGAAAGAGCCCTTACTGCGTGAGGGGGTGCATCAAAATTTCTTGCACAATAGGATAATCACTCGAACACCAATTATAATGATAAACCTCGCACATGGTCAAGAAATAAAAATGTCAAAAATGACAGAGTGGTTGATGCTAAGGTGGTCATCAGTGCCTCCAAGTAAAACACTCAAAACCATCATCAACCACAAAATCAAAACCACAACAATGTGCAAACTAATACGGTGGAACAACATCAACCGGTTCTGAACAATCAACCAGTTCTGAACAATCAAATCAATAATCTAAACAATCGAGGAACACCTCCCCAAAACAAGTATCCTCCCAAGTGGAAGTTCATAGCCCTTGGGGAGCCAATCGAATCCATAATGAAGAAATTGGTTAAGGAGAACCTTATCAAAATTTCCAATTCAAAGCAATATGCAAAACCCATGACAAAACCACCATGGTACAATGAAAATCTCCCCTGTGATTTTCACAAAATCAAGGGACACACAACCACAAATTTCATGAGGTTAAAAAATATCATCTAGGACCTCATTGAGGATAAGATCATAAATGTCGAACAACCAGCTGGAAATCAGGACCTTAAAATATACACGAATCTGATGCCAAATCATAATCAAGGAAATAACTAAGGGAAAAACAAAGGGAAGCAAAAGTATGCTAGTGCAAACCTTGTATATGAAAAAATTGTCGCATGCGTGGATGAGATGGTCACTGTCATTAACATCAAAGGAGCCAACACCAATTATGGAGTCACCACACATGGAGGCAAGGTTACTATTGCAGGGGCATCATAGCCATCTAAGACCCCCATTTAGAATACAAAATTCATTCCCTATGACTATATCATCATTGACCAGCTAAAGAGAACCCCTGCCCAAATCTCCATCATGGAATTATTGAAAAATTTAACTACCCATAGGAAGATCCTTGATGAAGCATTAGTTTCATCCACCACCTCCGCCACCCTTGATACAAAATAGTTCTAGGCTATGGTTGGTAACATCATTAACCCAAACCTCCTCGCCTTCTCCAACCAAGATTTCCCCACCCAGCCATCTCACAATCGTGCACTTCACCTTCAAGTGTTGATTCACAAAAAGAAATTCAAAAGGTTCTTGGTGGATGGAGGTGCAGGCCTCAACATTTTTTCACTCAAACTCATAAAGAACTTGGGATTATCTGAGGACTCCATCGATAAGAAAAAGGAATCACCATAAGAGCATACAATGATCAAGAAAGAGTGTCTCAAGGCACTATCAAAATCCCAATCCAAGTGGGGCCATCAACCATGGAAACCACTTGTCAATTGCTTGAGCTCAACCTACCATACAACATCGTCCTAGAATGCCCATGGGTCCATGGAATGAAGGCGATCACCTCAACATTCCATCATTGAATCAAATTCCTATACCAGAATGAGGAGGTCACAATACATGGTGATCCGGAACCATTTGCCTATTGCAAAAAATTGGAAGCCAAGTTTTATAAAATTCCCCAAGTACCGAAAAAAGATGAAGGCCCATCCACTTAATATTTAGATCCATCTAACCTTGCCTCCACTTCTGCGACAGAGACACCCTCCATCCCTGACATATCTGATATCAAGTTCATGATCCAAGATAATGGGTGTAGAGATTATAGAATGAAGAAAAATGTGTTTGTAGTGGGAGAGTTACCACAATCTCCCAAGTCGCATGGGCAACCTCAGTCAGCCGAAACACCTGTCCACACTCTTAGGGAAGATCCTTCAGGATTCCGCCATTAGGGAGATCTGAGTTAAGAAAATGTGGATGAGGAAGAAATTTCAAGAACGGTATACCATGATGGAAGACCCATACCCACCCTACCCATGGATGAAGCTAACAGAGGACTACAAATAATTCTTGGTATGGGCTACAATAGAAATGAAATCCTCAGAAGGAACAATGATGGACGGTTGGAGCCCATCATTGTAGAAAGACGAATGAGAAACCTTGGCCTTGGATGTACCCCTTTGAGTATAACCGTACATGGAAAAGGTACCCCTAGAAGAGAAGTCTGGTCTTTTCCTCAATTATCAATAGTCGCCCTATAACTACCCATATCAACAAGTCTACCCCTAGACAACTTCACCTTTGACGTAACTAACGTCTACACCAGTAGTTATGGCGAGGATACCATAACTGACCTTCCCATGCTTTTGGAGGATTCTTCCTTACTTATGATTAGTGCCTCGCCCATTGAGTCAAAATGCCAAATTCATAAGATAAACTTAGTTTACCCGCAACTCATCAATTACGACCAACAAGGACCACCAGTTCTAGACACATTAAAAAAAAACAAGGTTCTCTCATAATTCATGGGACTAAGGGATACAATACCATGTAGAGATCACAAGGTTGTGTTTGACATCACACCAGACACCCATGCATATTATGGGGAGACGATTGAGTCCTTCAATCGCAAAAGAAAAAGAACGAGAATAAGCTCGAGGTCATTGAGTGAAAACCACACTATGGCACTCTCTAACTAAAGAATAGTAAAAATAAAGGATGCACTAACGGTGAAAACCTCTCTGAGGCACTGGAGGATGAAGGATTCAATCTCCCCCTATTGCACTTCATCAGGATAAATCGACAATCTTGGTAGAACAGTGCAATCCTGTCAATCTAGGAACAAAAGCAACACCACATATAACCTTTTATGCATAATCACTCCTGACACGAGAACAAGAACTATTGGCTTCATTTCTAAGAGAAATAAAGGTGGAATTTTCATGGACCTATGCTAACATGTCGAACCTTGATCTAGAAGTCATGGTTCATCACCTAGTTATTTACCCAGGGGCAAAGCGAGTAAGACAAAAACTAAGAAAGATGCACCCTCAAATAGCTTTACTAGTCAAGGTAGAATTACAGAAACTCTTGGACGTCAACTTCATATGCCAAATTGATTATCCAGAATGAGTATCAAATCTTGTTTCAGTTTCAAAACCAAATGGGGCACTAGTACACAAACAGCAATATATGACTAAAAAAACTACTAAAAATTGCATATAAATGACTAATTTTAGTCACATGACTATTAGTAGTTTATTGCTGGTCATTTATAACACAACCAAATTTATGACTAAACTATTTTAGTCATTTATTTAATCATTGATTTGGTCATTGATTTAGTCATTGATTTAATTGTATATTTAGTCATATATTTATTCATTAATTTAATCATATATTTAGTCATTAATTTAATCATTGATTGTTGTTAACTGGTCATTTATTTAGTCACGGTAGTCATTTATTTAGTCATATATTTAGTCATTAATTTACTCATTACTTCAGTCATATGTTTAGTCATTAATTTAGTCATATATTTAGTCATGTATTTAGTCATTACTTTAATCATTACAAATCAAATCTAACTTAATTAATCCTCACAAATTTATGCATATAAACTTCAAGTATCATAGATATTCAAATGTCGAAAAAGCACCATGAAATGAAGACTAAAATGCTTGAACAAATATGATTGATCAAACACAAACACAAACAAATTACAAATCAAGAGGAGCCACAACACAGTATTTATGAGTGGAGAAAAAACCACTCTGAAAATTTACTTCAATAAGCCTCATTGGCAAATCAAAATCTCATTGGTTACATTTAATGTCTCGATGACACTATACAACTTACATACACTATATAAACAAAATACTCCTATTTTCATATACTTATATTGTTTTCCCCTTCCTTAACCACAATCCTTTTGGAAGGGCAACGACCTCCTATAGGGGCTCAACCCATTTAATCCACTTGAAAATCCACAACTTTCTCACCGCTATTGGTTTTGGCTCCTCCAAACACTTCCTCGCTGGTATTCACCTTTCACTTCTCCAATTTGGAGTTGTAGCCTGAAAATAAGGTTTCGAAATTTGCATATCAAAAACTCAGAAAAGTCAAATAATACAGAGTATAAAATTCAAACATTTCCTTTTCCTTTTCCAACTATGGCACCCTAAACTTAGGCACTAGATATAATGTTTCCTAGTTATCTCTTACAATTTTTAAAAAGATGAATTCATGCAAGAAAACAAACAAATAGACAATATTCAATTAGTGATATACAACTGCCTTATTCCTGAACAACTGATCAATAACTTGATTATTGATTGTAAATTTTTAATTGATACGCTTGAAAGTGTCCTTGCCTATGTGCGAATTGGAGCTTTGGATGAGGATATGAACATCCATCAAAAAAATATTTGGAAGTAGATTTTTATCAAATATTTTAGTTGCAAGTTCCACTAATTATAATAAAGATAAATAGTTTTACCTTTCTGCATCAACTAATGCAATTCTGACAACTTTTAGAGGATCGACAATGCTAGCCTTTATCATATCAACATACTCACCTACAAGTTGCAACACAACATTAAACTTATTAATTAGACTCAACATCTAAGAAAGAAAAAGAAACTTCAAATATTATCAATTTAGTAAAAAAATCATCAATTTCAAAGATCAAAGTAGCCAATGCTTCACTCTCTACTACAATCAAAAGAGGCCTTTGTTTTTGTGATAAATGCAACAAAAAATTATATTATTTGTCAAAACTTATCACTATGTACTTATGAACTCAAGATCATTCGAATTGTCAAACTAATCGACATAACTACCTAATTTATTTCTATCACATACACTTTGGGTATACAAGATCATTGAGAATTCCAATTATTGAACTGTGAAATTCAGCAACGCAACGAAATTATATCTTAAGTAAAATGTAAATCAAATCAACATTACATGTCTCAGCTTATCAATTGATCTTAAATTGTATATACACCTTTGTCATATAGCTTAAAGACATCTACAATAGATATGCACAAAATGAATTTGGTGGAAAGGCTTTAAAAGCATTCAAGCAAATACAATTCGCAAGTGTAAAACCAAATTCCACAACCTTTGCCAACATCCTCCCTCCCTATGCCAAAATGGGAGCTTTGAAACAAGATACGAATATACATCAATGCATAGACAATACACGGAAATATCCCTATAAGAAATGTGGCCTATGGATTGCAATATTGCAGGATATGCACATAATGAATTTATTGAAAAGGCTTTAGAAACTTTCAAGCAAATGCAATTGGTAGGTGTAAAGCCAGATTTTTGTTTATCTCTTATCTTTTCTTGATCTTATAAAACAGCTTCTAAATAGATTTTTGTTTCTTGGTGAAGATTCTAGGTTTATTAATTGGTATATATTATTGATTTTCCTTTCCAATAGTTTGTAATCTTTTCTATGATAATTTTATTTAGCTTCTATTAAACATTTATTAGTGTTTAATAAGCATACACTATCGTTATTCTAGATCAATAAACACACACAAAGTTTATTGGTTTAGCACTACTCTGTACCAACACAGTTTATTTATATCCAATATTCTAGATCAATTTGGCATTGATGTACATTTATACTCCTACTGACATGCATCCTTTAGTAGCTTGTACCTTATTGTCATGTTTCCATATATAAAATATGGATTTCTTTGCAAATATGCATGTACTTTTTAAACATTTCTATTTACTCTCTCTTTCAAACATTTTATTTTTAATTTTAATCAGTGTCCCTATTTTATTTACTTATGTTCAATATTCTAGATTAGGCTTTAAAAATTATCATCGAACTATATTGATATTCCCCCTGCCATGCCTCCACTAGAGTCTTGTGTCTATTTTCCAAGCTTTCCTATATTAAATATAAATCTATTTATGCATTTATCTGTTAATCTAGAAATTTACAATACTAAAAAATACCTGTTTCCTTTAATCAGACTTGATCACAAAGTTTATCGCCAATTATCTTAGAGTGAATTTCCTATGAATCTTATCCTCACTGAATTTCGATAAACTTCATACTGGGCAACATAGTTAACACCTTTAAGTCATGACAGACAATGATTAGCATTGATGCTATTGGTAAACATTTATACCAATCCCTTGTCAGTGACACCTATAAATTGTCCTATGGGTATACTTGAGTATTGATCAAATTGAATGACAACTCCAAACCACCTCTTAATATCTCATGCTGGAAAATTGGTGAATGAGTATGCTTGCCTGAGTAAATGCATGTAAAAGCAGTCCTTCAAATATGACCTCTCAAGATATTTTCATAAGCGTCATTTGGTATGAGTATTTATTATTTCTATTGGATGACTTATTTTGGCTAGACAAAGAGATGAGCCAAAATGTAGTTTCAAATCACCGACATCTCTTGGCAAAGAATGTCAGAGGATGGCCATATTTGGGTGAAGTTTGGTGATGGTCTTGACTCTTCTCCATGTTAGATGATTATATTGTGTGTTATTAATAGTTGTGTGGCTGGTGGTGTATAGATGTTTTACCATCATAAAACATCATACGCAAGGTACCCTGGCCAGAGAATCTGTAACAGTACAACAAAATGAAGTACACCATCTTATCCAAGTTATTTCCACACAGAAAATTTGCATCAGATAGGTCACATAATCTAGATGTCCAATATCAAAAGTTTTAACAAGAGTGATATTCTTAATTATCAAACACAAATAAAATAAGCAGATAGAATTATCCTTTATAAGAAAGAAATGATGGCCTCTTTTTGGGATGTGATTAGTTGCCTTCCTATGAAATATAGTAACTCTTCGTCTAACAGCCACATCCCTCACTGGTCAAAAAGTATTAAAAATAAACGAAACTTGAACTTGGAGAATCAGATCCTTTATCAACTATACTAACATCAACAAGGTGAATTTCTTATAACATTAACCTTAAAGAATATTTTATCCTTCTCAAACTATACTAATATCAACAAGGTTTCTCACAACATTAACCTTGAGAAATTATTTTCATACAACTCCATTTACTTAATCTGTTATCAAAGCCTTTTGTGCCAAAATGCATATGACATTTTGGCTCTTTCCTTGAAATTGACAACTGTAAGTCATAAATTTCTAATAGCCATCTATTGCCATTTTTGACCCATAAGCATTCATCACTAATGGTGTCTATATAGATAAAAGGCAGGACTACGACAAATAGTTAACAATCCACTAATGCAATGAAAATCCATCCAAATAAAGTTTTGATACTCTTGTATCTCCACAGCTATTATGTTATATCAACATCATTATACTCTTGGCAACTCATAGGGCATATATTTTAGCAGCAAATAGATAAGAAAAGAAAACTTTCAAGTATGCAGAAAAGTATCAAAGGGGAGCCAAAAAGTTAGAGATTTTCATAGGACCTATGAATCAGCAAACCTACAATTTTTCTGACCATGATGAAGATAAATAAATAAGAGTTAAACGTTAAAATTGCCATTTTTTAATTCTTCAGCATAATTGACCTGTTGAACCAACAATTCTGGATGAATTATCATCTATTTCGTCATTATATTAACAATTCTAGTGCTTCAAAATCACAGTACTGATATCTTGTCAATCTTGCAAAAATTTATTCCACAAAGCCTGAAAGTCATTAGTGCAGCTAAAACAAGAACAAAGAGAAAACATCAGGAAGACTTTATGTAAATGATGATAAGCTCCATATTCTCATTGGCAAGATAAATTCAAATTTCTACATATTGAATTTAGATAGAAGTAGCAATACAAATCAACAATGAAGGTAGAAAGAAATTCAGTTCCACCATACTGTGTAACCTCTACAGTTTGTTATTATAGCACACATTGGGGAAAACAAATTAAACAATAATTTTTGCAGATGTTTATTATGATATTCTCAGCATAAAGGATTGAAAAGAAATATTTTTTCATCATCAAATAGCTAAGTAAGAATCAACTAAAGAATGAAAGACTGGTTATGTTTAATATGCTAAGTTATCTTTGGCAAAGTGGGCCAAATTAATCTTCTTGATTGGCCTAAGATTTCTAAATTATTACTTTTCCAAGTGGCAAACCAAATTACATAAATCTAATGTAAATTTATGAATGAGGTTATTCTTTCTTATGACTAGGAATGAATTGTAAACCCATGGCTAGAAGGAATTTCGTTCATAGGTTCCACGTCCAAATTACCAAGAACAAACTTTGTGGTTTTCAAAATAATCCTATTAGTTAACTTTAGGATATCAATACAACATCGTTATCACCATTAAAAAATAGTGACGTTACTCCAATTTGTAAATGATACCTTTAGCATGACAAATTTAAAATGAATACAAATCATAGTGTCTTCCTACCCAACGGAAGACTGCGTTGTTTGAAGAGTTTAACTCTCAACAGTTGACAGTTCATCTTCCCAGGAACTCTCCAGTGATAAGAATGCATGTGACAGTGTGGCTTCCCTACACACTCTAACATTATCCACACACAATCCATACACGATGATGTTTTTAGTGTGCAGTAGTGCTCTCAGAATGCAGTTGTAACAAGCAAGTATAGGTCAACTCTAACACTGGCAAAGTAGCCAGCAAGTGACCTGAGTGGCACTCAGACCAAAAGCAACACAGAGTCGAGCAATCTAGAGTCAATCCATTTGGAGTTTAGTCAAGATATTTTAGGACTTAAGTCATCTAGAAGTCAAGTTGTTCAGTTGGCGTGTTCAAGAATCAGGCTGTCCTAAAGTTGAGACATCTAGAGCCAAAAGTTTTAATATCTAATACCATTCAAACCTTAAAACAGTCTCTAATATTTCTTTACCTTAAACTTTCCCTTTGCATACCTTGGGTTGCTCCTCTCCATCCATGAACCATTCCCTATTCTTTTCTTCAAAGGACTGTTTAGCAAGCTTCTTGTCAAGAGAGCGAACCACCTTAAGTTTGATTCTTAGCTGACAACTCTTGTTGCTTGATGAGACTTTCTTGGGTCTTCATCATTAACTCCAAGTCTTTGGCCATCTTCCCCATCTTTTGATTCTACCTTCTTATGTAAATCTCAGATTTGTAAAGCCATGGTTTCCCTTTCTAGGATTTTGTATATGTCATACAAATCAACATGCAACTATCCACAATACCCAAAAAAGAAACTTCTCTTATATCAAATAGATTTGTAATCTCTCAAAATTCAATACTTGTTGGCAATTTACATGTATAAACAGTCCTACTTAACTTATACTTTAATTTGATAAAGATTTATATGCAATTGGTGTTGGGATTAATGTTCTTAAGTCATCAGACATGTACCAATATTATAGTTGCACAAAGAAAAAAGACAAAACAATCAAAGAAGAACCACAAGGAAATTGACACAAGACCTGACCTATACTTTCTGAGTAGAGGGCAGTCAAAAGAAGACTGTAAAGAGAGGTCATGAGAGCAATAAAATAATGAATCAAGAGGCTAAAATGGAGGCCTGTATATTTTGAATGGAATATAGCAGAGATATTACATGGTTGGTAACTTAATTCAGGTAGACCAGACAGATCAAGCAGGTCAGAGTCCACCATGAGAGAGAAAATAAAGGGTTCTTTTGACCCAATTTAACAAATTTTGACATCATGATGTCGCCCAAGTCAAATATTGTAGCCAGGATGTAATCATTATGTCACATATAATTATGTTATGTCCACCAATTCCTACTTGTTTGTTTGTGTTCCACCTCAGATGGTCTGTCTCATACTTCCCTCCGTTGTCTTGAAAATGTAGCTAAAGCTTTATAAACTTGTTAAGCAATGGCCTAGTCTACAACGTAATACAATTGAGGAATGAAAATTGTACAATTTGAAACAAGATTCTTCAATAAAATAAGTGGAAATGCAGGTTTGCAGATTGCGCAGAGTGATGAAGTCACATAACTAGCAATCAATCAAAAACAGTCTTACATGAAATGTATTTGAACCGAGTGCAACTTGGGTCGCATACATATTGCCTCTGCCAACACCATTTCCAAATTAGTACACCAAATTCACTGAAATACAGTTTGCCAATAAGTGTGAGCTGAGGAGCCAAATCATCCCTTGTGCCCTCACGACTAATGCAGCCCCATGAAGGCAACCTATCAAACACTGAACATTACAAAATAGTACCTTTTCGTAACCAAACTTGCTTGTAACTGAAATTTCTTGTGATTGTACATGTCATTGCATACAATCTTGAAAGGATTCTTCTATATTCTCCCCACATTCAGCATAGTTGTTCCATTCCAGAAAAAAAATCAGCAAGGATTCACATCCTTGGTCTCTAATCAGGGGAATTGTTTTTTTCAGTCTTCTGATTCTTTGTAAACATAAGTACTATACTTGTTCACCATATCACTTCATACATATTTGACCTTGAATGGGATACTTCTACATTCTCCTTCAGTTCACCATAGTTATTTCAATCCAGCAAGACAAATCAGAACTAGAATTCTCACCATCGGTATTGTGGTTCTTTGGACACATATATAGACATGATCAAGCTATAAAGCAGTTACATCATTATATCTAAGGAAGGAAACCAACATTCACTCTAGCCATAAGTCACTTCAGTTCCTACACTTATAAAGCAACTAGGAGAATATGCATCACATGAACTGGAGGACTTGCTTGTTGCAATTACTTTTAGTAATCAGGCATAGGAAGACAAAAGAAAATGAGGCCATAGATTCCTTAGTAAACCTCACATCATCATGCTTCTCACAATGCTTGGCATTTATTTCCACAATTTCTCTAATTGGGTTTCTCTCTACGCATCCATTGTAGACTTTGTGTGCCTGTACATTCTTGCATAAGGTGAACAGGTTGTCACTACTAGATGATTTAAAAAATTAAAGGACTTATTCCTTATTTATGACTTCCCAAGCCTAGAACTCTTCTTAGAATCCAATGAATAGTATAAAAATAATAATTTTGTTTATATTCAGAATATACACTCTCAGATAATGATAGTAACCATTACATTTGTAAATTTACATCATATAAAGCAATTCACATCTTTCAATCTGCAGATTGCAGCAGAAAGGTCAGTATTAAAACTATCATAACTTTCACATCCCCCATCCAAAATTAAAAGTTCAATATGTTCCGGAAAGGGGAAAGAACAAGGAACAAAACCCAGAAATGGTTTTGCAAAAGTTTTAAACACTCGCAAGCAGATTTTTCTGCAACTCAACCATCTAGATGAACAACTAAATCTTAGAACTTAACTCTTCTAGTTTACACATACTGGTTACAATACTAAAGTTTGCATCACTCTTACAGCAAAGGTAGGAATTGGCTTAGGAAGTATTCTTAGAGTCCCATGACCACTTGGTTATTATTGAATGTTAAATGTAATTTATTTCTTACAATCATATTTGATAGGAAAAAAAAACAGTGGAAGATAGCAGCAACTATCTACAAATATTCCACTACAAATTTGAAGAAATTAAGGACAAACACATAACCAACGACTTACCTAAAATCCACACCTAACATTATAGAATTAAAATGTTTTCCAGAGCTCAATAAAATGGTGAAAGAAATATCTGCATCACATTCTCCCTCTTCTTAATCTTTATCTTCCTTCGATCCACTACTACTCAAGACATACTCTTTCCCATTAGAGATTTATCTTAGAGTGACGAGATAGGGAAGGTGACGCAAATGATGTATATTTAGATGTGTCAAAACCCTCTGAGTTTCGAATCATTTCCCAATTCTATTACCACTATGGGTGGACACTTGCAATTACAACTTAAATAAAACTAAGACCCCTCCTATAAAGAACACACACAACCATTCAATTGGATAAAATCCTTCTTATATGACTCATAAGAATTAAATAGAATCTCTATTAAACACACAATATGTCTATAAATAAATATATTTAGGAAAAACCATGTATCTTCTTGTACAAGTAGAACAGCAAAAATAGTATAACACCAATACTTACATCATGACTCAAACCATAAGCTATGTGATACTTATCCCTTTTAACAATAATTATTTAGATTTCAATTTCATTATTATCTCTTCTTTTATATGGTCATTCCAGTGATGAAAATAGAATTTTGAGTTTAAACCTAACCCAATCTAATCACCACATAGGAAAATTAGAGGAGAATTTGTAATTAAACTAAATTAAACTTTTTAACCTAGCCTTCGCTGCAATTGCAAGCAACAGTAATCATATATATTTTTCTGATTTTTATTTCTCTAGCTGAACAAGTATATCAAACCCAATTACCCAGCACGAATTCTATGCCCAGAATTGCATAGATGTAGAAATGATTATGGGTCTTTGTTCATTCAATTGAGTGTTGAAACAAAATTAGAAACTAACCAGAAAATTCTTATTTTCACAATGTCATATATGCTATATTCTTCCAACTGTAGGATTTTTTTCCAGGTAAACTAAAATTGAAAACATTCAAGCAATAAATGTTACCTTGAGTTGGAAAAGACAATTGATAGAGCTCTTGGATGGTCACACATCCTAACATTTTTCTTGTTTGCCTCCAACTCCATCCTCTTTCCCTCCTCCCTTCAAATTTTCCCCCAAACCCGACAGATAGTGAAAAAATATAATAAAAATCTCTTCTCTTCCCCTTCGAATGCCATGCGTGCAAGATGTGTTCTCTTTTTTTTTCCATTAGATACTTCTAATCAAAATGCTACTGATAGGTGTGAAGCCAAATTTCTATACCTTTTGCCAAATTCCTCCACGTGCTTGAAGAATGTGGAATATTACATTCATAATTCAAATATAACTAGCAAATGGACCAATGCCTCAAATCATCATTCATTCCCACAATCCACACCAAACTCCTCATCACTCCCAGGGGAACAAGATATGCCCAAAATAGTGCAAAATCTCAACATGCAATAAAATAGATACAGTAAACTGTTAATGCTGGAAATAAGAAATGTAAAACTCTAGTGAGGCTAAACCTTCCATATAGAACTCAAGACTAAGACCAAAATAAAAAATCCTCAAAATATTATACTAGCACTTGCAGTCGGGGGAGCTGCAAGGAAGATGTCGATAGTTTTGTATAATTACTTGAAGGTTATCACAAATACTTGACATATATGCTATTTTAAACCTCCCAGGAGCTGATGAATTCTACTGGATTACACCTGAGATTCTCAAATCTCTCCCTGTTTGTGAGAGACTGTTTAAAACTTTAAGTAAGCTATATATTCTCTAGTATGGAAGACTTCCTGTGAGCAGTTGCTTGTCTGTACACAATGATCCTCTAAACTATGAGAAAGAATACATTGCATCTGTGTGCATAATTTTCCTCAGTACACAGTATATTTCTGGGGATGTTCCTTTGTGCACAGTATATAAAATGATTACAGACATCAGTTTTACATGCTTGCACTAGGCACTCAGTGAACAAAATCAGAAAGTATTATCAGGTGTTATTTCTCAAATGGTAGAGACACCTGGGCCATACTTAACCAATGTATCATACCATGCTCGGTGCTTAATGCATGGTAGTGTAAATTTTACACTTTTCCAGGTATGGAAGCTGAAGACTTTTATGCTAAAGAAATTGACAGCAGACATCATATCCATACTACACTTTAAAAATGGCAAAAGATAGAAATTCAAATTTTAGAAAGTTCAAAAAAATTTGATAAATAACCAACCAATTAGAAATTAATTTTGTATTTTGGCTTAAGTATGTTTTTATGGTTTATGGCTTAAGTGTTATATTGTCAGATTTGACAAAAAATTTGGTGCTAGAATTCATTTTATTGAATTCAAGCACATTATGACACTGATAAATAGATATTGCATATGTTTTGTAATGAAGCTTGTAGCTCTAGATTTTTTAAGCCTCAAATGTAAAGAAAATGGTTCAGAAAATTGGAGGAAAGATGCTAAATGCCACCACTTAACAGTTTCAGGTGGATTGGGAGAGCAAGTGCCCTCTATTCTTTAGTGTCCTATAAGGTTGATAAGACATTCAAGAGGCCTCTCTAGATATTCATGTAGCTTCATATGTCAATATAGGCCTAATTTACAACCCACAAAACCATTCTCAACTTAGAGGCCTAATTTACATTTCATCTGATATTGTATTCTATGATAAAAATAAATAAATAGCTTCACACAGTCTCAAATTTAAACATGGACTGTTGAGGTTTCTATTTAATGAACCTATTGTGCATTAAAGCATGATGCATTATCATAATATAGGCCTAACAATCATAATACCCCAGGATGAAATCTGCCCAACTATGACTCTAGCAGACACGTCATGAGATTGTGATATACTAATATTGAATATAACCCATATCTAAGGGTCTTGAGCCAGGTTCATATCCTCCCACAAAAGCAATGAAATAAACAAGAGAGGATTGCTAGCTAATTTGCCTAGCACTATGCTGGTAAGAACAGTGAATGAAGAGTAAATTGAGAGATATTAATGTCTTTTCCTTGGTACTGTTTTGGTACATAGGTTCAGGTTCCAGCTTCTTGACGTAATTCTTGTCACTAAACAAAACTTTTAGATGTATAAAAATTTAGTAAAATAAATATTATAAGAAGCTCATAAATAAATAAAAGCCATAATATGAATGGTCAGGAAGACATAAAAAAACTAGTTGATTCAATAACTTTCAAACAAAATCAAGTTAAAAACTTTGGGCTCCACAAGGTTTTTGGATACATAACTCTAATCCATAGCTTTAGAGATTGTATGTCTATGATTGTTCAAAAGAATTATCTACTACATTTAAATTTATATACTAAGGGGGCACATCCCCTTCATTTTTAGATCAGTAACTTAAGGAAATGTTTCTGGAATGCAGGGACATTTGGAAAATTTTCCCAGTTGGCTCCAATCTGAGAGGAAATGCCCCTGGGATGGCCTTTTTTGTTCGAGGAACGCCTGAAAATGGCATGAAAACTAATTTCCCTTCTGGTGCAGGCATAAATTTTAAAAAATAAAAAATAAAAATGCAAAATTCAATTGCCCACCACTCACAATCTTTCTTGGTGGATTGTTGGGGATATTAAAAGAAATCATTCTAGAGGGTCCTAAGCAACTTAATATGTGATGATAATATCAAGCTGTGATGATTTTTGCAAACTTTGTCTGAGTCTGTTGGAGGAAGTTGAATCTGAAGAAATCATGCAGGAATTTTCCCATGAAGACTGAGAGAAGGGCAAGACTTGGAAAATTGTGAAACAATGATTGCCAGAGTTGACAAAAATCTGACTTAACACTGATGGAGCATTTCCTTTCTTGTAAGGCTGGATATGTTGGGGATGATACCCCTCGTGCTGTTTACCCTAGTATTGTTGTGAGACCAAGGCATGCTGGTGTGATGGTTGGCATGGGGAAGAAGGATGCATATGTTGGCAATGAAGCTCATTTCCGTTGATTATATTGCAGATCGAATGAGTAAAGAAATTACTGCATTAGCTCCCACTAGTATGAAGATTAAGGTTGTGGCACCTCCAGAAAGGAAATATAGTGTTTGGATTGGAGGGTCTATTCTGGCTTCTCTGAGTACTTTCCAGCAGGTATATGATGTGATTTTTGCAGCCAAATTTTGTCTAAGATGTGTATATACTATATTCCTTGTTTCGGATTTTATAGTCAAAGTAGTAATTTTCATCCAACTAAGAGTATGCAACCATGTGTATTACAGATATGGATTTCAAAAGCAGGGTATGAAGAGTCTGGTCCATCAATCGTTTACAGGAAATGCTTCTAGAGAGTCTGGATGTTTGGGATTTTTATCCTCCATGAGAATCAATTTTGTGTACCTCTGTAATTTAGTATGAATTGATTATTAGTATTGTAAAGAGAGGAATTCCGACCTCCCTTAATACAAATGAAATGAAGGGATCTGTCCTAGGATAAGCTACATGAAGAGGCTAAATACAATGCCTTGACATTCATTGCAAGTATGTCATGAAAAGTGACATATAAGGTTATTTTAGTTGCAGAAGCAACTCCAACATGCACATTTCTCAGGAACTTTCTTGACGTCAAAAGAGGATGTACCTAAATCCAGTGTTTTTGGTAACCTGGCTCACCCATTTGAAAATGTCCATGTATTGAAAGCAATTTGGCAATCCCAATAGGAATTATGACTTATGCCGGTCTAGGTCATTTCCTAACAGAACATGCATAGGATGCTTTTATTAAATATTGATTTACCTTTACATATTGAAAACTTCTCTTTTTCCAGATAAATGTCTTAGGATAAGCTAGATGAAGAGGCCAAATACAATGCCTTGACATTCATTGCAAGTATGTCATGAAAAGTGATATATAAGGTTATTTTAGTTGCAGAAGCAACTCCAACATACACATTTCTCAGGAACTCTCTTGACCTCAAAAGAGTATGTACCTAAAACCAGTGTTTTTGGTAACCTAGCTCACCCATTTGAAAATGTCCATGTATTGAAAGCAATTTGGCAATCCCAATACAAATTATGACCTTGCAAAAAAAAAATTCTGGTGTATGTCTGTATATATTAGCCTTACCCCAAGTTCCTGTTAGGTAGTGTGTAGCATGATAAAATTGGGTCTTGACATGTCTTATATTCTTGTGTAGATGGATTACCAAGGACCAATCTATTTCCAAGCTTAATCAGCAGGTTGACAGCCAAGGAATATAACACTTAAATTATGCAGAGGCAGAATGAAAACATCCTTACTCCTACAAAGATAGCATACAAAGGTGTACCAGATATTGGATAGTCTCTGTCCTAGAGAAAACAACCTCTAATTTTTCCTTATAATTGAAAAGGGGCATCCATTATCTGACTGCTCAGGATTTCGTAAACTGAATTCAATCATCATTATGATCTTAAGTGAATATCCAAGCCATAGAAATACCTTGAAATGTAGCTCTGTAAGGAATAATTCAATAATCATAAACAAGGTGGTTACACAGCCAGGATGATGTTCGCTCTTTTTGATATGATATAATTTCCTTCCCGTAATTCTTTTATTTTGTTACAAGTGACCATACAGTGAAAATCACAACCGAGGCAGGTCAACTGTTGTAATTTTCTGAAAGTGGCTCCACTACTATAAACCATACTAATGCCTAGAGTGTAACAAAACATTCTGATAATTATCTCTGGTAGGAAGCTTTTTGATACTTCAGAACACAACATTCTTGTTTGGGTCAGTATAACAAAGCCACATGCAGTCAGCAAAGTTCCTGACAAAATTGGCATCATCACTCCCCAAACTCAATTCATGATTGCAAAAGTAGCGCTATTATTTCTTCAGGCACACAAACATTTAATAGGAGCAACGAAGCTCATGATAACTAAGAAATTGTGTTAAAAAAATTTGAGACGATCACAGTTAATATGTCAAATTCATTAAGATATTCTGAAAATGGAACTCTTATTTAATTATAATTGACCAAATAAATTAAGTATTCCAGTTTGACATAGAAAATTGAACTCAAGGTTGAGGTAGACCTTATTGGGATATACAGCGTGTTAGGTTCTAAACTTTTACATCTTTCCATCATATTATGAAAATCCATATAAGTTTGACTGTCACCAATGGACTGCTTGATGCAAGCAAAACAATTGAATCAAAAAGAGCTGCATCGACTTGTCACATTCACATTTCCTTCCACGAGATTATCAGACAGTCATTGGGCTAAGGCACTGGAATATGCATATGCTTATCCTGTAGAGGTGAAGTTTTCAATGTGACAGTAGTGAACAAAAGAAAATCGCCAAAGTGGGTAAATGTGTTTCCAAAGCATTAGGGAGTCAGGAGACTCCATATGATGAAATTTTACAAGAAAACAAATGCCATGGCCACCGTGAATAAAAAGCTTAGACTGGATTTGCAGACAAGGTCCATCAAACCACAGGTGGCCATAGAAATTGCCTCCTGGTAATTCTGAAAACCGAGCAAAGCACAATTTTTTTAAATCAGAAGATCTGGCATATTCAATACACACTACCAAAAAAATGGAAAATCTCAAACTATTACAAAACCCTGCCAAAGCATTTTCATACAGAGAAATGCTGAAACACGAAACATGATTTAGTTTTTTGGAGATTCCCCTACCAAATGAGCCTCCTGCTGATTACGAAACCCTAACAAACCAGTTATTTTTTTAAACGATACGTCTGAAGCAAAACACGAACCCAAGAACCAGATTTATAGAAACTTTGGTCGTGACAAAGCAGCTCTTAGGCGGTCGCCAAGCACCTTCGTAGCAGGATCAGGGACCATGAGGTGGATAGGTGGATATACAGAGACGTGCCAACAACACTACAAACTTGCCTTAACAAACATTGCTTTTACACCCGGGCAACTCAAGACGGAGACCAGAATAAAAAATCCTCAAAAATATTATATTAAACACTTCTGAAAAGTCACAATACACAAAAGAACAACTCTCCAAGGTCATATTGAAAACTCATAACTAAACTCAAATATGAATCTCAAGTTTATAGTTTTATCAGCAAATAGAAAACTGTTACTGGTATTGATGGAAACAAGTGCAGAATGATGATAGAAGGCTACAAAGCTTCAACCCAAAATCCAAATTTGTGATAAATTTAATGCTATAATAAGTAAAAGAGATTATAGTCATCAAGAGGGTGATCATTTTTTTCTACCCACAACATTCTTTCTAAACTAACAAGAAATTAGTGCTTCGGTGATTAAACAATGAATTCTGGACACCACTCAATCAAATCCAACAATCACAGAGTTCATTTGAGAAAGGAGAGCATACATTTGTATGAAATAGAATAAAAAAGACAAAAATGTAGGGCACCCCTGCTCTGTTGTCGTTTGTCCAAGTTCTTTTTGCTGTCGCTTTCCCAAGATCTTAGACTTTTCTGAAAAGCCCTTTGTCGTTTCCGATGTGAAAAACCCCTGTTTGAAGTTTCGTAAAAAAGAAAAATGCGTGTCAAAATGCATGTCGAGTATTTCGAGAGGGAAAATGAAAAAGAAGAGGGAAATAAAAATTTATTGTAGAAAAAGTATTTTTTTTATTGTCTTAATTTAAGACAATTAAAGAATATTATATAGAATATTATATAATATTGTATTGTACTATATTATATTATATAATATGTCATATTATAAGTATATTATATTATATAACTATCATATTATATAATATCATATTATATTGTATTGTAATATAATATATTATAATACCACCTACTCCCTCAATTTGAAATATTCATTTTAATTGTCTACTTTAATATCATATTGTCTAATTTTTATTTGTGTGACTAATTATTTAGTTGTATTTTTTACCCAATGATCAAATTAGTCACTTATGATGATCAAATTAGTCATTTATAGTTGTGTAAGATAGCCCTTAAAATACAATTGGATTGTTTAAATCATATTTTATCAGTGAAATTGACCACAATTTCTCTTTGATACATTTGACATGCTAACACAACAGGAAAATCAAACTGGTTTCAAATCATAGTTAAAAACATTAATGATTCATTAACATAATGAGTAATAACAGTTAAAGAATGTAAATATTAAATTTTTTTATAAAATATGTGAAGACCTTAAGACTGCACCGGGATGCAATGCCTTCCACGCAATAGATATTTTTGGTGCACCAATCAACCTAGGCGGCCAAATGGCCTGCTTAGGTAAGATTCCCATGAGGGGGGCTTAAGCTCTATGGATTATGATCAAATTCGAAAGAAAAAATAATAGAGGAGTAATAGTCATTGATTTAGTCATTAATTTAGTCATTTATTTAATCATTTTTATTTGTCATATTAATCATTTAGTTGTGATTTTACTTGATGACCAAATTAGTCACTTATAAATGACCAAATTAGTCATTTATTTGCCAAATTCTACTAGTCTTAGTCATGTGACTAAAATTTTTAGTCACGTGACTAAAATTTTTAGTCACGTAGTCATTTATTTGCCAAATTCTACTAGTGGGGGCATTCATATCTACACTGACTTTAGAGACCTCAACAAAGCGTGTCCCAAGGATGATTTTCCACTACCTAACATTGATATGATAGTGGACATGACGGTCAGGCATGAGATGCTATCATTGATGGATGGCTTCTCGAGGTACAACCAAATAATGATCACAAAGGAGAACCAACATAAGAAAACATTTACATGTCCATGGAGCACCTACTGCTAGAACATGATGCCATTTGGGCTAAAAAATGAAAGGGCTACATATTAGAGGGCCATGACACTAATCTTTCATGACATGATACACAAAACTATCAAAGATTATGTGGATGATATACTGGGAAAATCAAAGAACAGACAAAATCACATAGCAACGCTAAGTGCCATTTTTGATAGACTGGAGAAGTACAAGGTCAGACTCAACCCCAAGAAATGTGTCTTTGGGGTTCAATCAGGTAAACTTTTGGGATACATAGTATCGATGAGAGGAATAGAGGTGGATCCTGCCAAGGTCAAAGAAATCATCGACATGGAAGCACCAAAGACATTAAAACAACTCAGAGGCCTACAAGGCAGACTCTAATCCATCTAAAGGTTCATAGCGCAACTGGCCGATAAACAGATCTCGTATGCACACCTACTCCACAAGGGAGTAACATACAAGTGGGATGACAAGTGTGATCAGGCATTCAATAAAATCAAAGAATATCTACTTACGCCACCAGTATTAATGCCACCCATTCTAGGAAAGCCACTAATCTTATACATCTCAGCAACAATAACAACCCTTGGTGCTCTTTTAGCTCAGTATGATGAAAATGGGACATAGAGAGCCATCTATTATATCAGCAAAATAATGGTCAACCATCAGTTAAAATACACATTCATTGTAAAAAAATTCTAGCAATAGTGTTTGCTTCACAAAAAAATTGACATTACATATTCGCACACAAAATCAAATGCATCGCCAAGATCAATCCCCTAAAGTATCTACTATCAAAAGCAATGCTCACAGGAAGGATGGCTAAGTGGGTCATGATACTATCAGAACATGAGATTGAATATGTAGAGGGCAAAGCAATCAAAGGACAAGTAATTGTAGACTAACTAGCAAAGGATCCAATCTATTCAGAGAATCCACTCATATCAAAATTTCTAGATGAATCCATCTTTAATGTCAGCATAGCGGATCACTGGAAACACTACTTCGACAGCTCATACACACAACATGGATCAAGATTCGATATCTTCTTCATCACCCCACAATGGGATTGTATACCTAGATCCTATAAATTGGCATTCCTTTGTACTAACAACATTACAGAGTACGAGGCTTTAAACATAGGTCTCAGGATTGCAGCACAGTGGTGGATCATGGAACTAAAGGTTTATGGGGATTCATAACTTATTATCAGCCAAGTCAACGAAGAGTACCAAACTAAGGATGATAAGCTCACACCATACAAGAAGTTAGTGGAAAACCTCAAAGAATCGTTCATTGATATCACCTTTGAGCAGATACCAAGGGCTAACAACAGAGTAGTTGACACCATGGAAAAAATTGGATCCTTACTGAATATCCCTCGCAATGTCTCAAAACACGAATTCTTGGTAGAGCAGCTTTTGGTACCCACATTCGAGGTACCAAAGTCTGAATATGTGTGTGAACTCATTGGTCTCGGTGATCCCTTGTATCACAACATCTACAACTACCTGAGAATAGGAGTCCTCCTAGCTGACATTACCCCAAACCTTAAATGAACCTTTTTCAAAAGGTCCTTAAATTTTGTCATCCTAGGAGAAACCCTCTATCATAGGAGCATTGAGGGAACCCTTTTGCATTGCTTAAATCCCGAGGAATCCCCAATTGCTCTAACTGAGGTACACAATGACACATACAGTTCACACTCCAATTGTATGACCTTATCCAAGAAGTTGTTGAGGACTAGGTACTACTGGCCAATAATGGAAAGAGAGGCACATGAACTTATCAAAAAGTGTTTACAATGCCAACAACATGGAGACCTTATTCATGCACCATCTCAAGAACTCCATCCTATTGTTACACCATGCCCCTTTTCACAATGAGTTTTTGATCTCATAGGAAAAATCACAACCACCTCATCCAACCACCACAAATTCATCATCACCGCCATAGAGTATTTCACAAAGTGGCTCAATGCAATTCCCATGACCTACATAATTGGAAAATAGATATCCAAGTTCATCCTAAACTATCTCATTTGCTGATACGATGTCCCTCAACCCATTATATCTGATAATGGGAAACCTTTCAAGAATCGGGATGTGTGTGACCTATGCAAAAAAATCAAAATCCAACATCACTTTTCCACTCCATACTACCCACAAGGCAATGGCCAAGCAAAAGCTACCAGCAAAACCATTCTAAAAATCCTTAAGAAAACATTCAATGACTTTGGTTGTGACTGGCATCTATAGCTAAATCCTGACTTATAGACCTACGACACCAATATTTGCACACCAACAGGTGCCACTCCATTCTCCTTGGTCTACGGATCAGAGGCCATCCTCCCTATTGAGATCGAGCTCCCATCATTAAGGATATCACTACAAAACCTCATTACGGATGAGGAATATTGGGTTTCTAGGTTGAATGAGTTGGAGTTATTAGATGAACGGCTCATGGATGCCCTCAACCATCTACAAGTGTATCAAAACCGCCTAAATCGTAGCTACAACAAGAAGATCAGGAGACACACCTTCCAAGTCGGCAAACTTGTGCTAAAAGAAAATCAAAAGAATGTGCCAAATCCATAAAGCGAAGGAAAATTTGAGCCCAACTGGTTGGGACCTTTCGTCATCATGGAAAGCTATAAATTAGGGGCATATCAACTATCAACACCAGAAGGTGAACCTCTACAGGAGTCCATGGATAGCTCTCATCTCAAAAAGTTTTATGCCTAAAAATTTGTAGGGTATAAAACAAATAAAAAATAAAAAATATATATATATCTTGAAAAAAATGGTTACCTTGATGAAAACCTGGCAAATAAGCATCTTGGTGACAACAAAAAAATACAAAAAATCCAAAAAAATCAGAAAAAAGATTGAAAACAGTAAATAAAAAAATCGTCCTCTAATGAAAACCACTTCGATGGCACTTTGGACAAGTACCTTGGTGAAAACCTAGAAAATAAGTGCCAAGCATAAATAAAGAACTCCCTATCCACCAGGATCTACACAACTCACTCATTACATTCCATCACATTTCATTAATCTTCCTTTCATCCATTTTTTCGCATCCATACCATAGCCTGATCTTGTGCTCGTATCATGATCCACCATAGTACTACTTGGCATATCCTAAGGTTAGTTTGTCTTCCCTTTATTGAAGTAGTCTATCGCATGACACTGGGGGCATGTTCCTGTACTTGCATTGGATTGGATTCATGTATATTTTTGTGATCTTCCCAAAACATCAAAACAACAAAAAACACTCAAAAAATCATTCAAAAATCCAAAAACATTAGAAAAAATCTCAAAAAGTCTTCAAAAAGTTCATCATTGAGTCTTGTCAATCTTTCACATTGTCCAACTACGTCATCTATGATATTGAATGTAGGCAAGGTTGATCTTTGATCATCCCCCAAAACATTTTAGGTCAGTCCTTAGGCGTTCGTCGCAATAAAATTGCAATTTGTTTGCCCAGCTACCTTATCATTGAGTCAAGTTTGTCGTCAATCAAACTACGTGGTCTCTGCATATATAATGTAGGCAAATATAATCTATAGATCAGCTCCCGAGACCCCTAGGATAGGTCTTTAAGTTAGTCTCATGGTCATAAATCTTAAAAAATCCAATTTTAAAAAAAAAAGAATGGAAAATCCGAAAATCAAATCAACCTCAAAACATTTGAAAACCCAAAATGGTGCATCTGTTTCATCTCTCCTTCACCTGCAATAATCATCGTTCCTAATAAATCAACCGTCGTCTTCATCCTTTGGTGATTCAGTCAGAAGCAGGTCTAGCAGGTTCTAAAGTGAACACCCTAATCGTCATAAGTCTCAAGTCTAGGTCAGTAAGCAAGCAAGTTGATCAACTCAAAGTATCAATAGATTATCACCCAATAATTCTCACCAAACCCTGATCACAACATTTTCTAGGATGTATCCTTCCCACGATGGACATAACATCAGGTATCTCGCAGTAGTTTAGCCTTGGCTAGTGGAATGAAGAACATTATCTTGTTTGTTTACTTTATTTGGTCTTTTTTGACTTCTCTTATTTTGTGCTCATTCCAAGGACCTCTCGATGATGCCTAAATAAAACATGTTTAGAGAGAAAGGAATGGGGCAACAATCATTATCTTTTCATCTGTTGTTCTTGTTGGATACTCTTGTAAAATAACCTAGTCATGTGTGCTTTGTTTAGTTTGTAGGGATGGTGTTTTAGATATCTTGTTGACCACATAGGAAGGCTTTATTTTCTATCTTTTGGTCCAAGATGTTTAGAATCTCTGAACTACATCGTGAATGAGTTTTTCTATGCTAAGTGTGAACAGGGATACTCCTATCTGATTTTTGCGTCAAAGTCTATCACAGTAGGTACAATGCCATCCTGGTTCTTTATACCTTGATGCATCGTACAAATGTGTGTTATCAAACATAAAGTAATTGGCCCTTTGAAAATCCGAACTCCTACTAATCAAATCATCACCATCATCATTAATAATGTAGGATTATTGGACCCTCTTCTCATCATTATTTTCTTCTTATTCTTCTATCTTTACTAACATTTCTATCCAAAATTGGTGTGTTGTATCAAAATATACACGAAGCTACCCATGTCCAATGACTATCTATACATCATCAGAATTAGCTTTCGTCCTCTGATCAGTAGAACCACTCCTCTCACATTTTATCACAATCTCGATCGAAAATTGAACATTTTCGCTCGATCTCTTGAGGGGGCAGTATACCAGCATAATCCTTGCATTGGGGCAACAGTGGGGCATCACAAAAATCAAGAAATTTTTGAATTTTGATCACAACAGTTTATTCTTTGAATTAATGTAACAAGTACATTGCTTCAAAAAGGGGCAAAATGTAGACATGGAAAATATATAATTCGATCTGACACACTGGATTCTGATTACTAACATTGTTTCATCCTAAATCACCTTCTCAGCTTGTCATCACCTTTCATCCCTTAATTGAATAAATCGTTATTTATCTAATTAATTCATTCTCCTCTATTAATTAAATAAATCATTTTGATCAATTAATCATATAGTCCCTCTTTTAATTAAATAATTTATTTTATTTAATTAATCTCTAAATTCCTCTTATTAAATGGAATAAATTAAACCTTATTTAATTTAACCTAACATCATCTCCCTTTAGTTAAATAAATCAAAATCTTTATTTAATTAAAGTCTAAATCATTTTCCTCTCAATCTTGATTTAAATAAATCCTAAAATCTAAGTCAAATTTGTCAAATCACCTAATCTATCATTAAATTGATCAAATCTTGATTAATTTAACCTCAATCACTAAAATCCTCTAGATTTTTCAAGTTGCACCAATAAATCAATTTAATTGATTTATTAATTCATCTATTTTCTCTCACATGGCATAAAAGAGGAATATTCCTTCAAATTTGAATTCAAATTCAAATGGACTTGGTCCTTCCAACAAGGCATTTAATTCCTCTTACATGTCCTTAGCCTTGAGCCCATTAACTCCATTTCCTTCTCCCTCCAACACGTCAGATTCAAATTTAACATTTTAATCTCATAGCATTTATCATGCACATTGATCAAAATGTGCTCAACCTTCCTCCATTCACTTCTTTACAAGTGGAACTTAGCCATTGGATGTTGAATGATCCCACATTTCTCAAACTTGCTCATTCTTCCAATTTGAAATCTATAAATGAGAGACTCTTCCTCTCATTTGATCATCCGTAATCCAAGAAAGTATACTATACTTCATTTCATCAAGATCTTAGCTAGGTTATTGTAGGTTTTCTCAAGAACTCATCTTGTACTTCATCAACAAAGTGGATCAATCACTCATCAAATCATCAAGATTACAAAGGAGTTGGGAAAGGGCCAATTTTAGCACACCAATTGGCACCAACTCCCCCATGGGATCAAGACTTTGCATCTTAGAATAGGATTTCATTCCTTTCTTTGTTCATTTCTTCATTTTCTTTCCTATTTGAGCTTTGCAAATGGATTCAAGGGGAATCCTTATCTTAACTTGCATATTGATCTAATTATGTGTTTTTTTGTTGTGTTTATGCAGGTATAAAGGATTGGGGTTCACAATTTCAAAATTTGTATTTCTAGAAAACCCTAACTAGATTGATACACCAATTCTGGTGTATGAGTCCTAGTATAGGTCAATTTCCAAAAAATTGCAAATTCAAACTCATCGTTGTAAAAAACTTGTTCCTACCTAGAAACCCTAATTTGGTACTAAATCACCCAGACTGGCGTATAAGTCCTACAAAGCTTTCAAATTAGTCTTTTATCATTTCAGACCTTCATCCAATCTTCTTCAGATTTCTAGGTGCACACCTTTCATCTTTCAACTTTCTATTTTGTTTTACATGCATTTTCAGGCCATTTAATGAAGTATTACATCATATTAAGGTTAACCATTAGATCTTACATTTCATTAGTCTTTCCAAGCCCTAGCTTGGTGATGAATCCCTCTTTAGTTTATAATCAAACCCTAGGACAACCCTATTGCAAGATCTCTTTCTCCTTTGCATAACTTAGATTGAGATACCTAGGGTTTCCCTTCAGTGAAATGATTGCGAGATTTTTTTTCTCTATATCCTAAACCATAAGTAGAAAATCCATTTTCCCATCATTTCATTTTGGTGTACCTGCATTTAGAGCATCATAATTCTAATTTTTAATGCATCGTCATCCTAGATCTTTCTTGCATTAATATTGCATTAGAATTTGCATTAGTTAATTGGAATTCTATGGTTTTTAAATCTTGCATTAGTGAAGTGCATATAGGTTACATTTTTGCATCTCAAATCATATAAAATCTACATTTTCATTTAGTTTACAGATCGTACAACATAAAACTTGCATAAAATTCACTTAATTTTTTAAAAACATTTTTAAGAAAATATCCTCACTAGGACTCATACGCCCCTCTAGGCGATTTAGTCCTAGTGTATATTTTATATTGTATTTTCCAAAATTCAAAACTCTAATTATGTGCTCCTATTTACTAAATTGATAAATTTTTATTTTAGTTTACATAATTTTTGTTATATTCATTTCATTACATTTAGCTTAATTTTGAATTTATATCTATATTCCATTTAGTATTCCTTGCATGAGCATTTCTACTTGGTGTCCTATTGCTTATACTATATTGAGATGAATTTCAAGACTCATGTCATCCCACGATAGCACAATCATCTTGGATCTTGGGTTGTCTATCTCTGTCACTCCTAGTATTGACACTAGTTCACTAGGAATGGACCATACACTTAACAATTCCTTGACTTCAAGTAGTGTGATGCATGTTGAAACAATGCTTGCTAGTGTTCCACAAGAAAACATAATCCAAATTCATGAAGAACTGGCAAACCTACATCATCAAGTGAGAAATGACAATATTTTAACCATTGCAATCCCTACCATAGATAACATTCATCACATTCTTGAAAGTGAATATAGACTTGACCTTGTGTGTAACATAGTTCAAATCTTTGGAAAACACCTTACCTCAACCACTAGTTGTCTTTTACCCTCAAACAATGTTACAAGCCAAGGAGGAACTCAAATTCTTCCCCTCACAACCATTGCCTCTATTCCCACCTATACTAACCTTCAAGTTACAACAAAAATGCAACTGATTAGTAATGTGATCCCTTCCTTGGTCATTTTCGGTAGCATCCCTAGTATCTTTGTGGCATTGCATGCCATATCTCCTACTACCTCACCATATATAAGAATTCCATTCACTTGTCCCTCGAACACATACACACCTTCACCTTTTTCATCTCCATCTCATAATAAAAATAATGACCCTCTCATAAATCAACTTTTTCAAACTATTTCATCCCTTCAAAAGAAATTTTCCACCATTAATCAAAATCAAAATAGCCCACCTACATATTATGTCAAAAGCAGTCCCTTATCCTTGGAGATATTGCGAACACCAATGCCACAAGGTGTAGAGGTTCCTAGATTCAAGATATATGGGAAAAAGGGAGATCCTTCTAACCATGTCTCCACCTAAACCACCTTATGTAGCGACTATTCTTGAAGGATACTGCCTTAGAATGGTTTTCTGCATTACAAACAACTCAATTTTTTCATTCAATGAACTCATTAAGGCATTTATAAACCATTTCCAAGTACATATGACCCCTAATATGACCTTGTCTGATTTGATGAGATGTAAGCAAAAAGAAGAAAACATTACTGAATTTATTTCACACTATCAATTGATTTATTCCCAAATCGGTGTCAAGGTTCCCGACCCTCACCTTCAAATGATGTTCATAGAGAATTTGTAAACATACAAGATAAGCTTACCATGATTAAATCCCCCTCCTTCATGTACTTATGTACTGACCTCCATGATTATCAAAACTCAATTAGTAGTCATGATGCAAAACCTACCTCTAGCTGAGTTGAGAAGACCGATTCTACAAATCAAAAAAATCACCAACCTTTTAGGAAGAAGAATAAAGGTTTACTTCAACTGAAAAACCCTCAACAAACAACTCTGCATGTTGATAACCAAGTAGCTACCATAAAAGAATCGATACCCTTTAGCTATGGGGACTTGAAAAGACAATTCACTTCCTTGCCCAATACCCTTCACAGTACCATGACACAAATCTTAGAACATAAAATGATCACCTTGTCTCTCGTTAAAACTCCCAATCCTAATAAATCATTACCCACAAACTATAGACTGAATTCTTACTATCATTACCATTGAAAAATAGACATGACAAAAAACATTGTAAGCATCTTAAACATCTTGTGCAAGACATCATTGATTTTGGTTGGCTTTCCATTATAGGCGTTAATTACCAAGGAAATAAGTTAATTTCCCCTTCTAAGCAAAACTTACAAATTATTACCAAACCTATGCCTAATTGTAACATTTCATTTGTCAAAGCTAGTGAAACTAAAAAGAACGATGTGATTCAAATGTTGACATAGATGATGACAACAATGCTACTATTCAACAAGATCCTATTGATATGGATGAATGAGGTCTTATGGATGATATTATTGGATTGATCAAGGTCATACCTCGCAAGGGCCAAACTAAAAATCCTCTTGATATAAACTTCTCTTCACAAGATATACTTAAACATGTACTTGATGGTCCTCTTTTCATAGCCGATTGAATCTATGACAAGCCAACTAATGGGATATTAAAAGATCCCATCTATTGAGAGAATTTGATCACTGAATAATTCTTATTTGTGCATAATATATATCATGAAATATATGATAAACTAAAAACATGGATCAAGATGCATAATGGTTTCACTTTCCCTACAATAGGATCGATCTCCCTTCCTTTAAAATTAGGATCAAAAGAATTAGATATTGCATTATCCATCCTCTCATAGTTTGACTAATTTCATGTGAAGCTAGGCTATCCATTTCTTGACTCTATGAAGGCCATCCCTCCAGTTGTACATAAATGCTTGAATTTTCCCTTTGATAATGAAATTTTAACTATGCATCATAGTGGCTTTAATCCTTTATCTTTTCAAGGAATAATTTCATTATATTTCTTTTTGCAAAAGCCTATGGAACCTATTAAACCTCATGAGGAATTCCTTTTTAAATCCTACCAAAAGTTCAAGGTGAAATACATAGAAAAACTATCCCTTAAAAACATTCTCCACCCACGAACAAGCCTACCATCCTTGACAAAACCATGATTGAACCAAAAGACATTCCAAACAACCAAGACCAACCTAAGACATAACCTTTTCCTACTTCTTAAAAAAGACCAAGAGATAATGAAAAAACCCCATCATGCCTCCTAGAATTAAAAAAGTCTACAAAGTTAAAGAGAAAGTGGTTGAACAACCTCTCGTGGTTCCTTTTGTTCCTCCCCTTAGGGAAGAAAAGAAACTTATGGTTGATCAACCTGCTCCTACAAATGCGCAATTTGAAATCTATACTAAAATAAACTGAGGTGCTAGAGAGAATAGGTGTAAGTGTCGTGCCCTTGCTCAAATATTAAATGATGAAATAAACAATGAAAATCAAGATCAAAACATGATTCAAGAAATGTAGGATAACTCTATATCCTTGCCACAACATAAACAAGAGCCTTCCATCGAAATTATCCTTCAACATCTTGTTGTGATAAACTTGGATGACAATGATGAACTTGTTAAGATTGATGAACAAGTGCATAATGAATTGAGCACATTGTTTTCCTTTTTTATGAACTTAAATTATAAATCTCCTAAGAAGAGAGTTGAACTTGGTAATGATCGTAGTTCAACACTTTCTATTGTCCCTTTGGCTATTTTTCCATCATTTCTATATAATGAACATGATTGGGATGTGGATAACCTGCTTTAGGTTGACTCGCATGTGCCTTACTAGTATTTTGCATTATTTTCTCTTTCATACTTTTTATGTGATTTCATGTGTGTAATGTGAACCCTTGTAATATTTTGTTTTATGTGTCCTTCTCTCTTGGTGTCATTTCTCTATTTTTACCTTCATTCTTCTTTATGTCGTAAATCCTTTATCTTTTCCTTTATATTTTTATTTGTCTTATGTTTTCCTTTTAGGGATGACACAAGGAATCGAGATATTCATTTCTCTTCCATGTTCACCCAAAAGTCTTGTCCTTTTTTTTTACTCTTTGTCATTCTTTTAGTTCTATGAGTATTTGGGGAATGATGAAAGTTCCTAGCTCTCTAAAAAACATTGTAGCAAGAACATATTGACCCCAAATTCGTATATCCCTCATGTGTTTAGAGTTTCATTTTTTGGGGGCAACCCCTCTCTTTTCTTTTGCATGACGTAGCTTCACTCAGAAACATATGACTTGGAATAATAATTTCTTAGTTAGCTCTCATGTCTTCTTTATTATTAGCATTTATCATTTTCTACTTTAAATTAATTTCTCACAACATGGTGTTGGGCAATTTCTTTAAGGTGGGGGCATACATTGGCATTATTCTTTTATATTTTCCTTTCTCATGTTTCATGGTACAATATTCTTGCTTCATGCAATATTTTTCACTTTGTGGATGACATTGGGTGTGATTTCCTTCAAGAGCATGATCTCTCTTAGCATATTATATTCCTCTTAGTGTCTTGATGCAACACATTGCATCCTCTAAGTTGTGAATCTTCTATTCTTTGATCGGTCCTCTCTTTGAAACATTAGGAAATGTTCCCTAAGTTAAGACCTTACATGAACTAAACAATACTCCTTTGAATGTTCCCCATTTTGCGTTTATATTTTTAGTTATATGGCCACCTTACATAACACACTTTGCATGCATGTGGAGCCATATTGTTTGTTCATGAGTTCCAAGCATACAAATTTTTGCTTGCCTCATTAAGCTCTATGTTCATTGTTGGATAACATCTTATCAAAGTTATCAAGTGGTATAACTTTGGTATGGTTTGATAATAATTTGACTTAAGGCATGAATTTCCCTTAACCACTCACATGTGTGTGTAAGCTCATACCGGTTGTGTGTGTATGTGTATCACTCTCTTGGATTACTCACCCAATAGATAGCCTGGCATTACATTGCCTTAGAGTGAGTGTGCATTTTTTGGAAAAAAACTTAGATCTGATCTACATCATGTTGGACAAATGGTCGAAGCTTGATCCACCCTTCCCCCCTCTTTTGTTTTTTTATTCTCTTATGTTTGTCTTTGTAAGCACATTCTTCTACCTTATTATTTCTCTTCATATCATTTTCATGTGTGTTCTTTTGTGCTTATGTTGGTTTTCCATAGGACCTTGGTCCTAGGGGCTTGCATAACCCCCTTGATCATAGCTATCTTATTTTACTAGTATTGGTATATTGGGACCCCTGTTGATGTGTGTTGGTCTAATTTAGTGTGAGCTAGAAGAAATTTCCTCCTCTCACTAAAGTGGGGGCTAGATGTAATAATGGAAAATGTACTCACTAACATGGCCTTGATTTAGTGTTGTAATATGTCTAACATATTCACATTAGGTCTTGGGCCCTTGTGAATCAAATGAGCTTATTGGTACCTTATTTAAAGTGTTTGAAAGTGTTGTAACACACTTTCACACTTTTCTAGGGTTTTATTAAATAATTGGGCTTCATTATGCTTTAATTTGCATTCTTTTTCATCCATAAGCCTCATTTAATGCATCTTTCTAAGGATAATATTGGCATAAATCAACATCCGATCATAATTCAGATGTTTTTAGGTTATGTGGCCCATATTTGGTGATCTAGGACTCATACGCCACCTTGGGTGTATGGGTCCCACCTAGGGTTTTTGGTCTTGATCTAGATTTCACATCTTTCTGAGCATTTTTAAAAATGCATCCCATAATTATGCCTAATGGCACTCATATACCACATTGGGCATATGATTCCCACATGGGCCAAAATTCAAATTAATTCAAATTCTTGGTGGGATTTTATACTCCTAGATCTGATGTCGGCTTGTAGTGTTGTAGTCTCAAGAAATTTGGCATATTTAAAAATAAATACAAGGTTCTT